>JBBYHK010000009.1:4283908-4295110 GCA_038382065.1 Adansonia grandidieri
GGGGGTGGGGGGGTGGGGAACAATCTTTTCCATTGCCCCTATATAAAGTCCAAAGCTCAGCTCGTCTTCTAAAACCCTTCTTCCATTTCAAAAGCCTTATCTTTTATCTCTTGAGCAAAGCAGAAAAACAAAGGCTAAAAAGCAAAAGAAGCCATGTCTGCAACATCTGCCTCATCTCTTACACTCCCATCTCTCAAACCCAAAACCTTTTCTTTATTAAACTCAAGGCCTATTTCACTTTCCCTCTCCTTTCTTTCTCACAAGCTCCACGCACAGCCTCTATTCTGTTCTGCTCTTCAAAGTTTTGAGCTTTTAACCAAAAAGCCTTCTTTTTCTTCTAAGTTAGTTAGAAACGTTGCTGTTTCATCTGAGTACGGTCAGGAAGAGTTTTCACTTGGTACTGACGATGAAGGAGAAGGGACTCCTAGTTTCTCCCCTGACTTGAAACTTTTTGTGGGTAATCTTCCTTTTAGTGTGGATAGTGCTCAACTTGCTGGTTTGTTTGGAAGCGCTGGAAATGTTGAGATGGTTGAGGTACTTTTGTTTTACTTCTTTTTTACCAAGCAATTTGCCAAGTTTATGTTTCTCAATGAGTTTGGCTTTGTTTTATTGTCTTTTTATTTTGGAATTGGTTGCTGAATTTTGAAACTTTAGATAGATAGTTATCTAATTCAAGGGTAGTCATGATATAAAGTATGAAGCTTCAGAGAAATGGTTGTCCTTTGGTTGTTTAATTAAACATTTATTTCAATTAAAGCAATATGTATCTTATTGCTTAATTGTCGAATTATAGTATGGAAGAATTTTTTTGGGGCAAATTTATTTCGAAATGAATGCTGATATAAGTTGTCCTTTGGTGATTGAATCGAGCATTGATTTGGATAGGAGCATTATGAACCCTATGTCTTCACTTTAATAATTTGTTAAGTTGAGAAACAAAAAGTTCACTCCGTTTAATTCGGTGGAATCATTGCTTTTGGCAGGTGATTTATGACAAGGTAACTGGGAGAAGTAGGGGATTTGGTTTTGTAACCATGTCAACAATCGAGGAAGTCGAAGCTGCTGCTCAACAGTTCAATGGCTATGTAAGTCATCTTTTGGGGTCATAGGCAATGAACTTATAGTGTTTTGAACATTTCTTAATTGGATTTGCTTTGTTTACATGTCTATTTAAACTATGTGACTATTCTTTTTTTAGTTTAGAATACTCATCATGACTGTTTTCTTATTTGTCATTATTAGAACAGTTTGAGGGTTAACATCTTTTTCTGGCTTTAAAACCCACAGTTGCGTATGAATTTGATTAAATCTGAAGTAACAGCATTATTCTTTCTTCCTTCTCTTTTCTTTGACATTCTCTTTGGCAGCATCGTGGATGGGAAAAGGGGTGTTTGCAATGGCGAGTGTGTTTAAGTTTTCACTGTATTTAGCTAATAACCCCAAAAAAGTAATCAATTCATAATAAGTCTATAGTTTTTATCAGAAGCTTGAATTGGGGTTATCATAAAATTCTCTTCTGTTTGCACTTACTGGTTGCAGGAATTGGATGGGAGAATGTTGAGGGTAAACTCTGGCCCTCCTCCTCCTCGTAGGGAAGAATTTTCTCCTAGAGGAGCAAGAGGTGGTCCCCCTATGGGAGCTTCAAATCGTGTCTATGTTGGTAACCTTTCATGGGGTGTCGATGATTTAGCACTTGAGACCTTGTTCAGTGAGCAAGGCAAGGTTTTGGAAGCGAAAGTCATTTATGACAGGGAAAGTGGTAGATCAAGGGGTTTTGGTTTTGTAACGTACAATTCTGCTGATGAAGTGGACGGTGCCATTAAATCCTTGAATGGTGTTGTAAGTTGATAATTACCTTGATCTTATATATGTGAATGTCTATAGCAATTTAGAATCAATTCATGCGCATGATTTTGTACAAACTGATGTGTCCAGAAATCTACCAAATTACGATTGTGAATCACTTTAAAATTATGTCTGGTGCAGGATTTGGATGGCAGACCAATTCGAGTCTCTGTGGCAGAGTCTAGGCCAAGGCGTCAATTTTGAGTGTGGATGTTTCCTACTGGTACTGCCAAAATTCTTCGCGTATGGGTTTTAATCTTGGGGCATTTAATTGATTTTTTCGTTCTAAAATGATTTTCTTTCCAGGCCTTATCATTAGTTCTATAAGCACATGAACTTACCTGTTGACCTTTATCTTATCCGACATTGTAACACATTTTAGGATGGAGATGTGCCTAAACTATTGTGTTAAGCTCAAAGACATGAAAAATGGGTCTTAAATTTAATGTTAATTGCTTATATTAATTTAAGTTTGGACTGGATTGCA
Source organism: Adansonia grandidieri (assembly GCA_038382065.1). Taxonomy (NCBI): domain Eukaryota; kingdom Viridiplantae; phylum Streptophyta; class Magnoliopsida; order Malvales; family Malvaceae; genus Adansonia; species Adansonia grandidieri. Next base: position 4,286,241 of record JBBYHK010000009.1, read on the forward strand.
TTAACAAGATTTGCTGTTCTCTTTTTCTTATCAGGGACACCCTAGAATATGTAGCTGGAAGCTGCAATCTTTTACTGTTCATGGGAACCTATGAACATTCTTCTTGTACCAGCTGCATTCGGATGTTATGGCCCATCTGTTCGTTTTGACGTCTGCATCTAGATTAGAAAAAGCCTATAATGGGCTGACAATATCAATTAAAATATTTTCATTGTATGTTGCTCGAAGTATCATGATTCAGTGACTGACATGTAGCCTTAATGTTTTGGCAAGAGTTGCTTCAACTTTATTGACATGTTTTGGCTCTCCCTTGTATGATCTTGTGGTGGAAGAAAGGCCTATGCTTGTTGATGAATTGCGGTGAAAGCAAAGCCTGGTTCTAGATTCTAAAATTTATAGATATTTTGGATGTGTAGGAGCAGTCTGAATTCATGGGGGGAACTTATTCAGACGTGAGATTTCCTGGCACAATATGATGGTGATGGCATTCTTTCTTCTGCCAACTTTTGTTTCGTTATTGCCATTTATCCCTTTTGAACTTCTTTAACCTCCATGAATTGCCATCATTTTGTTTTTGGAAAGCTACTCAAATGCTTAGGTAATTTTAAGTGAGCTCAAAGTGACCGTATCAGCTTGAACCTGAAACTGATACAAATATGAAATAATTTAAAACTAAAGCTGTCCAACCATTCAAACCTGCTTGCGGACTCAGTGTTCACCGGTGATATGGGCCAGGCCTCTATTTATTTGTGAATCGATTTCTAGAACTGCAAGACTTAAGAGTGGCGGAGCCTGGGTCAGATGGCCGGCCTTCTAGATTTGTAGACCAAAATAATGGATCTAAGATGTTTATAGGCCCATGATTTACCTACCAAACAATTCATTCATTTCACATTTCAAAGAGAAAAAAATTTGTGTTTAACTTTTTTTTTCTTTTTGATCTTTGGGTTACCATTTTTTTTTTTTCAATTTCTACCAATCAATATTGGTGGAAATTATTTCCTTTCACCACTCACAAGGTTATAAAAAATGCAAAAAGATTTTGATTTTAATTGAATCATGCAATTACTTTAAGAGTTGGATTCATATGTTTGAAGTTTGAATTTATAATTTTTTTTTATTCTTAAACCGAGGTCTCTTTGACCAAAAAATTGCACCAAAGTGGTACAAATTAAATAAAGATATTAGTAGGCAAAAATGTGATATGTGCTGCAACAACCAGCTTATTATGCTACAAAATTTTGAGCAACAGAATTTATGCAAGCAGTCGCTTTCTATCACCCAACATCACCATCCCTTAACCTCCTGTAGGCAAAAACCAGCAGCCAAGCAAAGATGTTAAGCCAAAGCAATTTCTTTTGTTGACAATCTTACTGATCCTATCTGTTACACTTTCTGATATAATATATTATACAAAATTAAGTTTGAAAGCGTATAGCATATTATCATCAACTTTGACAACAATCCAATTTTTTTTTCTTTTTTTCTTCCATTAAATTAATTAACAGATATGGATATCTCAACTTCTTATAAAGTTGCTTCCAAGGCTTCTGTTAGCCCCTTTGCGTTTGCTTTTGGCTAATGAAATACAGTGCTCTCTGCCAACTCTGAAGCTTAACAACCCCTGATCTCCATTAACCTACCTGCTGTTTTTGTAGTACTATAAGTACCAATATTTTCTTGGCCATTTTCAAACACAACAATCAATTTTCTGATCACTAAGAAAGTGGAAAAGAAACTAAAAATGGCAATGCAGCTTGATAACTACTATGGGTCGTTTATTCTCATCTTCTACTTTGCTTTGTTTCTGAATTTTTCAGCTGAAGCTGCTGTGAAGAAGTATCAGTTTGATGTGGGTCTTTTGGTTGCTGTTCCTCAGTGTTTTTTCCCTTTTTTTTTTTTTTTTTTTCATATGAAGGTTACGGCTTTTATATAACTCTTCTAGTTCTTCTTCTTGTTTTTGGATTCAGATAAAAGTCAAGAATGTGCGTAGGCTGTGCCATGGAAAACCGATTGTCACAGTGAATGGAAGGTTTCCAGGACCAACAATTTATGTTAGAGAAGGAGATCGAGTTCTTGTCAATGTTACCAAACATGCACAGTATAACATGTCCATTCATTGGTATGTCAAGTACATATAATTAAGATTTGTGCATTCAATCACAAAAAATGATTGAATCAACTTCTCGTTTTGTGTGCAACGCAGGCATGGCTTGAAGCAATTTCGCAATGGTTGGGCTGATGGACCGGCATACATAACACAATGTCCGATCATGACTGGACATAGCTACACCTACAATTTTAATGTCACGGGACAACGAGGAACACTGTGGTGGCATGCACATATTTTGTGGCTAAGAGCTACTGTCTATGGTGCCATTGTCATAATGCCGAAAGAAGGATCTCTGTTTCCATTCCCTCAACCTCACGGAGAAACTAAAATAATCCTAGGTTGTAATTGGTTACCGTCATTGATATTTGAAAGGTTCTTTGAAATGGATGAATGGAACATCTAACAGGCTAAGTTTATCTGCAGGAGAATGGTGGAATTCAGATATTGAAAAACTTGTAAACCAAGCCAATAAGTTGGGGTTGCCACCACCAACCTCTGATGCTCATACTATTAATGGGAAACCTGGGCCACTCTTTCCATGTTCTCAGAAACGTAAGCAGTAGATTCAAGCTTTAAATTAGGGGGAAAAAAAAACATTTTCAAGTTATGATTATTTTCCTGGAAAATGTTAAGAAATTTGACTTGTTTCTATTTTAGATACCTTTACCATGGAGGTTGAGGCAGGTAAAACTTACCTGTTGAGGATTATCAATGCTGCACTAAATGATGAACTGTTTTTTGCAATTGCTGGTCATAACATGACCGTGGTGGAGATTGATGCAGTCTACACCAAGCCCTTCACAACCAGGGTAATCCTGATTGCGCCAGGTCAAACAACCAATGTTCTAATCAAAGCTGATCGACCTCCGAGCCGATACTTCATGGCGGCTAGGCCTTTCATGGATGCACCAGTTCCTGTGGACAACAAAACTGTTACAGCAATTCTGCAATACAAAGGAATCCCAAACACAGTTCTTCCTTCCATGCCCAAATTGCCAGCTCCGAACAACACCAATGTCGCCATGAGATATAACAACAGACTTAGAAGCCTAAATACCCCACAATTCCCAGCTAAAGTCCCAATTAAAGTGGACCGCCATCTCTTTTACACCGTTGGTTTGGGTGCAAACCCATGTTCAACTTGTCAAAATGGTACACAACTCACTGCTTCCTTGAACAACATAACCTTCGTGATGCCAAAGATTGGTCTTCTCCAGGCTCATTATTTCAAAATCAAAGGAGTGTTTAGGACTGACTTCCCTGACCGACCTCCGGTCCAATTCAACTACACCGGTGCACCACTTACAGCCAACCTGGGCACTTCATTAGGAACAAGGCTTAGCAAGGTGGCTTTCAATTCCACCATTGAGCTGGTCTTACAGGATACGAACCTCCTGACAGTGGAGTCACACCCATTTCATCTTCACGGTTTCAATTTTTTTGTTGTTGGAAGTGGTATTGGGAACTTTAATCCCTCCAAAGACCCCGCTAAGTTTAACCTCGTCGATCCACCTGAAAGGAATACGGTTGGAGTACCAACTGGAGGATGGACTGCTATCAGATTCAGAGCTGATAACCCAGGTAAAATTTTCACAGAAAATGAGAACCAAACTGACTCTTGACATGATCCATTACAGGCTTGTTAAACTTAATTCCGGCTCTTCTGGCTATATATCTGCAGGTGTTTGGTTCATGCATTGTCAACTGGAGCTGCATACGATGTGGGGTTTAAAGATGGCATTTGTTGTTGAGAATGGGAAGTCAACAGCAGAGTCTATTATACCACCACCAAAGGACCTTCCGCCTTGCTAGAAACATGGAGGATTTATTATAATTCTTTCTTAATGAAGCAACAATTCTTTGTTCCTACATTCTATGTATTTATTTCAATCCTTGTTTTGTTGTTAACACCATCCCTTGCAGCAGTTCCAGATGATTCTTTCAGGATCGAAATGATCCCAACATCAAAAAATGCTTTTTATTTCAGATTGTTTCTCCCATTCATGTGATACAAATTTTTATCAATGAAAGCTGTCTTCTTGATAGAAAATGCAAGTGAGATTGAATATGTTGATTTGGTTTATTCCGATTGCGGAAAAACCTACACAAAATGAAACCTTGAAGAGGTAGAGCTTCCTATATGTTAAGACAGAGCCAAGTTTCTGCTAAGGATTTGGGAAGTGTGTCTCTGCCTTTCTGGGTTTTAGATGGTTTCTGCAGTACACGGCTTTCACGTTTATGGAATATATGTCATCCTTCATGGTTTATTCTTTCACATGAAATTGATCAATGTTAACCTCTTTCGTCGGTTATATATATTTTTTTTCATGGTCATTGTTGAACGTAAGATTTAATCCTAGAATTGGAGGCCTAACAGCCTAAGAGACAACACGTGTTAATATGAAAAGTCAGCAAATTTGGTTTTATTTATGTATGTATATTCGTATATATGTAATCAATCATACTTCATCACGATTTGCATGTTTCTTTCAGTTTTGTTTCTTTGACTTCGAAAATTTTGGTCATTGAAATTTCTACATTCCATTGGGGAAAGCAAAGGCATGGTTTTCACAACTATAAAAATGAGACATATCAAAGATGCTCCATTAAAAGGTAAAAATTCAAAGAAAAGAAAAGAATGGAATACAGTGTTTTCATGAACTGAAATAAAGGTGAATTGTTTGTATATCTTACCTGGATTCAAAGTGAGTGTCGGATATAAATATGTGCTCACTTTATTTTTTTATCTTTTATATTATTTAAAGATTTATACCCGATACGTATATTTTGAAAAAAAAAAAAAAAAAAGAGTTTGGTTAATATAGATATACATAGGCAACGACTTCAGAACTTAGAAGCAGACATGGAAAGTAGTTTCATACAGTTCATAAAGTGTTACTCTTTTTTTATTTTGGCAAAAGTGAAATTTCTCTTTTTCACACAATTGGCCATTTTCCTACCTATTTCTAGGAATGGTAACCTCTCTCTCTCTCTCTCTCTCTCTCTCTCTCTCTCTCTCTCTCTCTCTTTTAAGACTGAAAGCTTTGACAAAGGTTTGTCCATCACAAGAATTACGTTTGGCTGCTTACATATACAAGAAAGGCAGTTAATAACGGCCATATCAGATTCTTCAAAGAGCAAACACATTTTCATGTTAATCATAGCCTATACATACATAAATACATACATACATTCATATATATATATATATATATATCAAGCTTTTTGATTAACTTAATTCTTTATCATTTTTTTCATTTGACAATGTCAAAAGAAGAAGAAGAAGAGAGAAGGCTACACCAGTGTTTAAGGAAGTACAAAATAATGATAAAGCAGGTACTTTAATGTTCAATATCTAATGCCATTGTCACCGCTTGATTTACATAGATTTTGTTTTTCTTTTACTAGATGGATGACACGTGGGATGTTTGAAATGATTATGATTCTTGTCGAGAGATATGATCCTTTTTTCAAACTCTTATGACCATGCAAGAAAATTTGCAGACAGACGAAAACCGGTACCATAAAAAATATTCAGTCATTTAATCGCTTTTAAGTTTTAACACGCTATAGATTTACACGTTGATCTTAGTTCAAAGTCTGAGAAAGGTGAAACGTAGCATATTTTTGCCTTTTTTTTTTTTTTTTTTTTTTTTTTCAGTTTGATGAGCTTGTTGAGATGATGGATGTTAGCACCAGACCACCAAAGCGACGAAGGGTAATTTCATTAGGTCCTTCAAGTTGTTCTCCCTTTTTTAATGAAAGCATTTTTCTTCGTTAAGAACTAGCTTTCAACTTCAGATAAAAGGAATCCAATGCCTAGTTTAGTTGGTTCATACAGGTTTGGGATTCAAATCTCAGTATCTACGACTCTTCCGTTGTTCTCAGCTACAATCATGAAATTACTGGGATACAATCATCTTTTTGTTCTTTTGGTTTCTGCCATGATTTTCCTCTGATGAGTGATGATCTAATTCTGTGTTTGATCTTTTGTAGAGCACTAGAGGGAACAACAGTCTAAATTACCCTGCCCCTGCAAATCAACCTGATAATGGGCAAGTATTAGTGCAGACCATAACAAGGTTTCTCCATGAACTTAAATCTGACCCTACAACAACAGATGATCCTAATTGTTCAACAAGCAACCGTGGTCGGGTATAGCCCCCACTTAGTTTATCAATTGTATTAGCAAAAAATCATGTATTGGCTGTCAAAATTGTAATAACAAAAGTAGGAAAAAGATACCATATAAGCAATTGTTATGCAAATCAATGCACACTAGAAACCGAATCTCAATTTCTCTGCTAAAAGCATTGTAGTTTGCTTTGATGTATGCATAAAAAATGAAATTTTGCTCTGAATTCAGAGTTAAATCTTGTACAACAGCATGCTTGCTGCCGTTTTCAATCTAACAACCATGTGGCCAAGACTCCGGTGAGGGCTTGGAACTAAAGATTTTTGTCACCAATATTGATCATTGCTTCCATATCAAAGACATCGGTTGAGAGTTGCAGAAAAGAACAGGAAAAAAAAATTCTCTCGTGTCTTTCCTTGTTCGTCACTTTCAAGTTTCAACCATAGATGTTAATTTAACCTTTCAATCTGACCTGTTGGACGAGTTTCAGCCATTATTAGTGGACAGAAAAAACCATCAAATGAATGGACTATTTTGCAAAGAGATCAACATCTGTTTACAATCACTCATTGCTTAGTAAAACTAATGCAAAATCTGTTTATAGCATCAACAAGCTGTCAAATAAACAATCCTATAGTCTCTCAAGAAATAAATGAATATATATATATACACACACACACACACAAAAGTAGGTATCCCGGTGCACAATGCTTGCTTTACCAGGGTTGGGGAGGATCATATATCCTACGCAGCCTTTTTCTTGCATTTTTGCACGGCAACTGATCCCACAGCTCGAACGTGAACCCATGACCTTCTGATCACAAAGGAGCAACCTTACCGTTGCCCAGACCACTTAGGTTTATACCGCTCAATTTAAATTATTATTTAATAATAAAATATTTTTATTTAAATTTAATCAAAAAATATAAATATAATATAAATTTTTTAATTTTTTATTAATTTATATATAATAATTTAATGTTTTCGATTTAGGTCAAATTTGATTCAAGTCTAAAAAATATGAAAGAAATTATAGCTTCGGCCCTTTTTTTGGCTTTAGGTTTGATGTCTACTTATTGCACGGTTGAAAGAAAAAAAAAAAAGAGATCAAAAATTAAATCAATGAAATATTTCGTTATCATTTCAATTGATTCGATTAATTTATTTAATTCAAATTAATTTAAATGTTAGATAATACTAAGTATAGCAAATATTTTAATGAAATAAGCATTAAAAACTGAAGGTTAAATCTCAATCCTTTCAAAGTTTTTATATATATATATATATATATATAAATAATAAAATTATAAGCTGAAAACCAATTTTTTTATTGATTAACAAAATAACTAGTTTTAAAGTATATCGGGCAATCTTTCGGTTCCAATTTCATCGTTATTTCTTGAAGATTTTGTCTTTGCCTTCTTAACCAGGATAAAATCATAAAACTTCAAAGTTCACCCTTTCTTTAACATATTGAATGGTTGAAATTGAAGATTGAAGTATGTAGACAGAAAGCGAAGGCTTTGAAGTGAATATTATAACATCTTGAATTCTTTATCCATTTTAATTTATTACCTTTCAATCTTTGATTGGAGTTTGAATTTCCAAGCTTTAAGTTCCGTACTTGATATAGGCCCCTAGAAAGAGCACATTAGGCCTCATTTTTCTAGGGGACATAGTTCACGGCCATGGCCAAATACATCAAAAAAAAAAAAAAAAAAGCAGAGAAAATCCGTAATTTAATATTTCAATTAAATGTCATACTTCCACGAAAATTTTGGATAAAATTATCTTCACTTAAATTTACATGTGAAAACATATGATTAATTTATAATTAACTGTAACTTCATACACGCTAGACATTTGATTTGTAATCGTCAAATTTAGAAATATTCTAGCAGTATGAGGATAGATAAAATTGATCTTAACAAGAGAAAACATTAGTACTGAATTTTCTAATTATTCTTTTGCCCTTGCTTTTAAAATTTCTTAAATTCATAGTAATTTAAATATCATGTCAGGTCCTTGAAGATTAAAGTCTAATGTCCCTTTTCTCTCCTACCGTTGTTTTTTGATTTTCTGTTAAACTTTACATCTGTCGATGATTGGGCCACCCTAGGCTTAATCAAATCAATTAAACACTAATTTTACTATCTATAATAATATTAAAATATTATTTTTATATTAATATTTTATAATTAAATTTAAATAAAAATAAATTTATTATTAAAATAATAATTAAAATAAAATAAATCAATTTAAATTTATAAAAATTTTATTTAAAATTAAATATATAAAAATTAAATAAATAATCCAGATAACATCAACTAAACGTCATTGTTTTCTTTCTTTTTCAACCGACCTCGCCTTATGATCATTGTGGCCGTAGATTAATAATCTTTATTACACATCCAAGGGGAAAAAAATAGTAAAAACAAAAAACAGGGATATGAAACAAGGAGCCGCTGCTTGTTTGATGATTTAATACTGCCCATCAAAATTAATTGCAGTTTTCTTTTTATAGGATGTGTCCAACTGATGTTGGATAATAATAATAATAATAATAATTTGCTTACTTGGGTGCAAATCACTTAAATACCTGTAGATAAAGGTATCTTCTTT
>JBBYHK010000009.1:4307458-4332254 GCA_038382065.1 Adansonia grandidieri
AAAAATATTTTTAATTAATATTTATATATTTTATAATTAAATTTAAATAAAAATATATTATTTTAATTTAAAATTACTGTTTTGAGTCAAGAGGGGCCAGCCTAGAACAATAATATTAAGGCCTAGGCTTAGGCCCCATCGAGTGTCCGAACCTTGAGCAGGTTTAATTTACAAAACTGAGTATATTATTTTGTAATATTTTGTAGATATATAGAATTAAAAATTTTATCTCCTATATAGCTAAGAGTCATTCGATTTTTTAAAAAAAGTTTACAGCTAATGTATAGAATTTATGGTTTTCAAAAATTGAACCAAAATTAAGTCAAAAATTGTATAAAACCGAATTAATACAAAGCTAATTTAACCAATTCAAACGGGTTCGATTCTCAATTTTTTAAATTTTTGCAAAAATATTTTTATACTATTTTTAATTTTTTTCACTAATTTAAAAATAAAATTTTTATTTTTATGTTATAATAAATTAAAATTTAAATAAAATTATTTTTATTTCAATAATTATAATTTTTTAATTTATAAACTAAAAAATAAATTAAATATATTTAATTAATATCTAAACCAAAACTAAATTAACTTTCATAAAAATCAAGAAGAAATCACGATTCAAATCGATTTTCATTTTACTTGAATTTTTTTCTCAGGCGTACAAATAGCCCAACGAAACCCATTCTTTACCGAAAACCTAATGGCCGATAAAGAGTATGGGTACCAAGAAAAAGTTATAGATCTTAAGCCCAAACTAACGCCTCCTGATGTGTTTTTCTCCATTGTAGTTCAACTTATATTCGGTTAATATTTTGGAAATTTTATCTAAGATATAGCTTGAATAGATTATAAAAATTCATTTAAGTATGCTATGATTTAAAACATAAAAAAATTATTTTTATAACAATTTTTTAATATTTTTAAAAATATTTTAAAATTAAATTTAGTCACGGTATAAGAATTTAACGTGATGTAACATGTAGTAAGAAAAATCTAACATGACAAAATACTTGGTAGCAAAATATATGACTTAACATATTGTAAGAAAATTTGACATGACAAAACAAAAAAGTAGATCTAGTCATTGGTGTATACGTTTTATGTTTGTGTATTTTTTTTATCATAATCATATTTAAAATATTATATAATAATTTATATTATATAAATTTTTTTGATAAATTTATATATTCATATTATATAGTTTTAACGTAGCAATTTTCGATATCACACAAATACGATAGTGAAAATAACTAAAATGCGACACAACATGAAAAATAAAATGAATATCAACACCACACAAATACTCGAACATAAAAAATTTTATATAAAACAAATTATTAACATATCAAATTATATAAATATAATATATCTAATATAATTATAATACAAAAAATATACTAATATGACATAAATATATTAATCTTTTCTTTTCTTTTCCCTTACCTTTCTCTCATTTTTCTTTAAAAAAAAAAAGATAATAATAAAACAATTGCTTGCCAGACAAGTGACAAGTGACAAGTGTTTGGTTGCCAATTGCCCATCAATTGATGATACAATTTTGATATTTCAATCTTTAATTGGTCAAGTTACACAAAAATTTTTGATTAATTAAGGCAACAATCAATTAAGACTTACAATAGATTAATTTTTAATTTTTTTAATAAAAAAAGTTTTCTTAATATTGATTATCATTAACAGTATGCCCTCATTTGGCGTCGAAATTACTATTTTATAATGGTAACCTATAAAAGTGCATACAGGCAGCAAATACATAGGTAATTGAATTGAATTTTGTAGATTAGAATTTTTCTTTATACCACATATTGAATTTGTCAAGATAAAAAGTACCTCAACCAGCATTAATGATTGGAATATAGTTTGGACCAGTAACATTTTTCTTAATAGCAAAAGTTTTATAACTCCAAAGTCCTTGAAATTTAACGTGGATTTATTCATAATATGTAGTGTATTGGATTGAGTAGCATTGACATTAGTTTAGTTAAGAAAAACACAAAAAAAAAAAAAATTCAAATAAATTATTATATTAAGTAATATAATGAGATTATCGATGTCTTTTCAATTTAATTTAAAAAAAATTATCAAATTTTTCTTAAAAAATTATCCATTTATTAAAAAAAAAAAAAGGTATCTATACATACAAATTATCTACTAATCAATTACTTGCAGTTTTTACATAAACAAATAAAAATAAAAACTACAATTTAATAATTAAATCTTTCAATCCATATATTCATATTGTATTTGTATAATATAATTTATATTATATAAATTTTAATAAATTAATATATTCATATCGTATTCATATTTTAATTATTTTTTTATCGTATTTATATTTTCTAAAAAGTTGTTGGGTCTGCTTAATAATAAAATGATTACTTCAATATTGTTTCACATGGTTTGTTGTCTCCACTTTTGCTCAACTCTTTCACTAATAATTTCTATTAGTTATGCGTCATTTTCAGGGACAGCAACTAGTAAGGTTAATCCTTTTGCTTCCCATTTGTTTCATATTTTTCTATTTGTATGTACTATAATTATACTTAAAATGTATATATTTATATAAATTTTTATATATAATAATTTTTATTATATAAATTTTAATATATTTTTATATTCATATTATATCCGTATTACTTTTTAAATTATATTATATTTTAATTTTTTTATATTATATAATCATATTATATTTAAAATTATCAAATATTACTTTTCTAAATTTATGCTGATATTAGAATGAGATAAGAAACAGTGCGGGGGGGGGTTTAAACTCATGTTCTGAGTTTTCCTCCTTTTAACTGGTTCAAGCAGTGCAGAGTCAATGATTCTCATTTCTAAGGCACAATAATCATTAATCAGTGGATGTTCTTTTAGATACGTAGTCTTAAACCATAAATGATTAGTTGTTCCGAATAAATATTAAATACGATTATATATTAAATAATTTTTTATATTTAAATAAATATATTTTTAAATTTATATTTAAATATATATTAGATATAAAACAATTATAAATCAAGTTGATTAAAAAAAAAGAAAAAAAAAAAAAAAAGAAGAATCGAGATAAAGTCGTACATAACAACTATTTGTATTGCAGCCTCTAACTTTCAAATTTAGTATTGGTCCCTTCATTCGTATAACAAGTGGATAATTTTGATTTAAACGTTGATCTTTAAGATCGGATGTGATTAGACGTGTTCTCAATTTGATCAAATTTAAATTTAAATTTTTATTATCTTATTTTAAATTAATTTATATTAATATTTTTAAATTAAAATAATATATTTTTATTTAAATTTAATAATAAAATATATTAATATAAAAATAATTTTTTATACTTTTAATAAGATAAAATAATATATTCGAGCCTGCAAGCTTGGTCGGATCAAATTTAAAATTGCACTTAAAATTTAAACTTTTTCGACTAAGAACTAATTCGTAAATACTTCAAGACGTGAAGCGCAATATCTTTCCTCTGTTCTTTTGCAATTTATGGTAAGGCGCATATTCCCTCTTCGTCATGTCTTGCATACGAGTTATGACTTCAGAATTCTAACTTCTATTTGCTCCCCTCTAGGTGAGGTTGTTTTTTGGGTTTTAAGAGTGTTTTTCACCGTTAGATCTCAAATCACAAGCACAGTCGTTTTGTTGTTATGACCTATTTTCTTTCAACAGTTGTAGGTTAAAAATTAAAAAAAAAATTGTAAAAATTAAAATTTAAATATTAAATTTATTGAATATTATTTTTTAAAAATAATTATACGTACGAACGAAAGTAAGACCTGAATTTTACTATCAAATGACTTTATTTTAGTGGTAGGATTTTCCATAATCTGGAATGGATTATGTTTCTATGAGATGAAAGTGAGAGAAGAGAGATTGGGATCCACTCCAACATCAACCTTTAATTCTAACTAACCAACTTGTTGCATTATATATATATATATATATATATATATATATATATATATATCAGTTGAACATGCGCAACATTCTCAGCAGGTCCCTTCATTAAATTATAACACAATCGAAACTTTCAGCTTTCCATTAAACCCAATGGGCAATGAGAAACTTGATGCCACAGTTTTCCAACTTCTGGCCCCTTTTGATCTCGTTGTTCCGAATACTTCATTTTATTTAAAGTTTCTGAGTCCTAAACTTATTATATATATTCGAACATAAACATGAAATATAATTTTTCACATATATAAAAAATTTAGATAAATACTCATATTTGATACTTATTTATGAGTCGACATAACATAGAACAATCTATGCCCATATTTGAATTCTGAATTGTCCTTATTTTAGACAATTAAAATTCGGGATTAGACGAAGTATTTCCTAATAACTACAATAAACAAAGAAATACAATATCTTGTCCTTAAAGTCCTGTATTTCATTCAATACGACACAGATGGATTGCATTATTATAGTTTATAAAATTATAATTTCAATTGCAATGCTACAACACTACATGGCAAAAGTATGGGATTTTAAAACATTATATGCCACCTTTCCGAAACATGTACCTTCATTTTCGAAGAGAACAAGAATAAAACTTGAACTAACGAATAAGAGGTAATCGGTTAGACATATCTTGTCAGGTATATGTTACTCTAATTTTTTATTTTTTATTGTATTTAGTATTTAACACTCGTATCCTACTCATTTTCGGATATAGGTATGGATGACCTTTCAAAAACCCTCCAAATATATGAAAAAAATTTTAAAATTTAATTTATACGATTAATAAAAAATATATAATATGATAGGTGCATATTGTTGAAAGATTATTGGAGATGATTCCTCATGTCGCGAAATTAGTTGTAGAATGAAAAATACAAGTTCATCTAGCGAGAAAAAAGGTGATGAATTGTCAATCAAGCCCATGGCAAGTTAGGACCTCATTAAAATTTGGAAAATTGCAGCCATACATGTCTACATATACATAATCATACTTCTCAAGAAGCCAAAGTGGTCTCCCAATAAAAAAACTGGTTAAATTAGTTTCAACGCCCTCTGCTATCTTTTCTAGCTTGTTCTAGCCTTACCATTCTTCAAACCTGAAAGGTCACTTTTTCAATTTGAATCCCTCTCTCTCTATCTGTGGCTCCTGCTTTCCCAAGTTTCATAGCACCAATTCTTTGTCCTAGAGTTTTGTTTTTAACAAAGGAGGTTGTGGATTGAGGATAGGAAGAAGTAGTTATAGATATTGAGATTTGAACCCAAACCTGTCGGATATCGCATCTTAAAAGTGACTACATGAATTAAGCTTTGGGTTCCTGTGGTTCTCCTTTTATGTGTCTCTTCCTATAAACTTGCGTTCAAGCTTCAGAGTTCCTCAAAAATTCAAAGACATCTATCTTCCTATACCTGCATGTTTCAGACAATGGAAGGCAAGAAAAAGAAAAACACCGGCCTGGGCGAGGTCTCGTTTTCTTCTTACATTAGCTCAGCAGAAGAGATCCTTGTGCACAAGATTGTGGAACCTGCAATTCAGAATCCCCATCCTGCCATTGCTCCAAGTTCAGGAATCCATGCTCCTGCACATCTGGAAAGAAATAAGATCGAAGAAAAGGGCGAAATCAGTGTCTTTGGTGCTGAAAAATACTTCAACTTGAAACTGGATGATGACTGTACCGGGCTTTATGACAAGTATTTGAAGAATAGTCTTAAGATAGACAACCAAATTGATCTGCATCAGATTAGTCCAAGGCGTTGGCCTGGCACTCCAAGTGCAAGTTCAGAATCCAGTTGGAACAGCCAAACTGTCTTGCTACGAAGTTTTGTGAGGAACCAATCCGAAAACATGCAAACGAAGGTAGATGGAAGGGAATTTTTCTCCAATTCTACCGCCAGCCGGTCTTGCTTAGATGGGAAATCTGCTTATGTCAATCAAAATGCTGGTCATGGCAGGGTTCATGGAAAGGATTTCAGAAAAGAACACATTCAAATTGATCAGAGGCCTATAAATATCAATAGAAGGAAGCTGCCTCAAGCAAAATTTCAGGTGAAAGATGAGTTTGACAACCAGAGTTTTGATCAGATGAGCGTGGGATCAAGTAGTCAAGAATTGTACTTTGGACCAACAATGGAAACACAATTGGATGATCCACGAAAATCCCTTGAAGTGTTTGACTCCACTGCAATGAAGAAGGGAGATATAGCCAAGAACCTGGAGAGGAAACTGTCCATGTTAACTTGGGATGCCATTCCAAATGGCCCAACCATTTCATCTATTTACAGAAGCAGCCAGTTAGGGGATGATACTGAGACTGATGCTAGCTCGGATCTCTTTGAGATAGAAAACATAGTCGGCAAAGGTCAGGCGTTGTTCACAAGGCAAGCATCTGATGATGGCACGTCTAGCTGTTTGACTCCATATGCACCAAGTGAGACCAGCATTGAATGGAGTGTGGTCACTGCCAGTGCAGCTGACGGCTCATTTGTTTCAGATTGTGATGAAAAGAAATCCGTAGAAAATATGTTGGGCAGCGCCAAAGTTCTAGCGGGCAACAAAGAGGCACAAAGACGCCGATCAGGTGGGATATTGGGTTGTATGAGTCAAAAGGCAGTCATGGTTGCTGAAACAGCATACAGAAAAGATGAGAAATCAAAGCCTTCCAACTTGCACCACCAGCTTCCAAAATCAGCCGCCCCCGTGCCATCAAGACTCTTACAAGCTGACGTTAAGATGAAAGATCTTGATTTCCCATGAACTTAACAAGGCTTTTTGCCATGGGAAAGCTAACAGTTACTCTTCTGCTTTTTAGCGCACATGCATTATATTACAGCCTCTTCCTATGAGGCAAGGCGTGGGTATGCCAAAGATGATTATGGAAGAAGATAGCAGAAAATCTTCCCATTTTGGCATACAAGTTTTCTTTTAATTATGTAACTGCTCCGAAATATTGCATATAATTTTCATCTTTGCTAAATTATTTAGCAAATTTAACGTACTGGCCCATATTGTTTGTGTCACTAAAATGCACAACAGCCCGGAAACATGAAAGTAGAATATAAATTTGTCTAGGCAATTGGACCCAAGAGAGGGTTTTGTGATTAAAATCATATGATTCGTTGGTTTTGAGTAATGAAGTGCTAGGATTGAAATTAAAAGAACAGAGAGAACAGAAAGAAGAATAGAGAATAGAGAGTGGAGGAAAGAAACTGATACATGCATATATATATATATATGTCTCTTGCCCCTTCTTATCATACATATGCTAATATAATATTTTTTTGATAGCATAACCAACTGAAACTAGTGGCTAATATTTGATAGCCCTCAACTCCTTCAGCTTAGTTGTTTCCTCGTGCAAACTTCTCTGACCCTGTTTTACTTGCATCTTTCTCTCCTTGTTCCTTGCCTGCTTCCAGCTTAACAGGATTACTATCAATCTTCTATCACATTTTGTTTTAGGTTATGACCTTTGTCGCAGTGTGGGAGGAGATTCGTAGGAAGAAAAAAAAAAAAAAAGAAAGGGAGTTTTCACTACTGAATTGGGTTATTGTCTTTTAGTTTTGTTAGTAAGTTTAGTTCCTTGAGGATCTCGCTGTCTGATTTTTGGAGGAAACTATTAACTTGGTCTGTTCTGTATCCAAAAAGGCAACTTTTTTTCGGTTTGAAGAAAAAATAAAATAAAATAGTTTGATTGTGGAGAGTGGGATTTGAACCCACGCCCTTTCGGACCAGAACCTTAATCTGGCGCCTTAGACCAACTCGGCCATCTCCACATTGATGAAAACGTGCCCTTGTTTTCAGAATTTATATATGGGAATAAGGCTAGCCATTTGTTCTCTCACCTCAATGATGGAAGAAACAATGGGAATTATCTGAAGAAAAAGAAAAAAAAAATAAAAAACAGTTAAAATTAATTAGTAATTGTTCAAAGGCAAAATCATAGAATTGTTAATCTTAAGCATTATATGAAAGTTTTGCTGTTTCAAGTAACACCCTAAAGGTTTCTTCATGTTGCGTTCATGCCATTGCACAATAAAAGGAAAGTGCTTGGCCACCCTTTAGTCTGTATATTCATGCACTGCTCCACCATTTGTCTTCAAGTTAAAATCTTTCGTTTCAGATATCTTAGGCGTACGTAGTTTGCTTGATTCATCACTTTGATAAAGGCTGAGGAAACAACCAAAAAAAAAACAGAGAAAATCGATTCTAACTTATAATATTTGGTTCAATATTAATTTGTTTTTATTGAATTCGATTTGATTTCAATTCAATAATAATTAAGTATATTTAATTCGTTTCGATTCATAAGTTAAAAAAAATCTTAATTATTCAAATTGAATTCTACTTTATAATTATAAAAATAAATATTTTGTTTCTAAATTAAAGAAAATAAAATTTTAAAATACCATAAAAAGATATTTTTTTAAAAATATATATATAAAAGGGATAAAACCGAATCTATCCAAACCAACACAGTTCAATTATAAATTCTATTCGTTTCGGTTTCAATTTAATTTCTTAAGAAAAAAAAATTGTTACATTAATTTTTTTTTTTTTCAAAACTGAGCTGTTTTCATCCCTAACCTTTTGTAGTTGTCTAAATGGTTTAGGCAAAGATCGAAAAGATTTATATTACTGAAGTTTAAATTTGAGCCGAATATCGAATATTAATAAATGTCCAACAAAATATATTTGATTTTTTAAAATTTTTTAAAGGATCAAACTTCTATATCTATGTTTAATTATATACATACATATATATATATATGTGTGTGTGTATCAAGCATAAACGTTGAATACGAATGCTTTAAAAAAAAAAAATGAAACGTCCGCATAATATAACCAGAGATAAAGAATTTTTGAAGGCTGAGGTTGTAAAAGTGAACTTTGCTGAGGCATAACTCTCATGCTATATTTAATATCTTTTCAGAAAAGCTAATGGCTATTTCACTGATTCACTACTAGAAAATAAAAGGGAAGAAAAAAAAAGTGGCTTTGATTCATCAATGAAAACATAAAAGAAGATAGAACCAAAAATTACAGTAAGCAAGTTATTGATCTTAATGGCAATACAGTCCTTGCCTCAACTTCCATTTTCAGGTTGTTTCTATCTGTTTATCCGTCATAAAATATTTCAATTCGTTGCTGTCATGTTGCACCCTCCCAGTAATATCCAAGCACAAGCCACTAACAGGGCTCTTACTTGGCTGTTTACTCTTGGAAGGCTTCTTGCTGGCGGCTGGACTTAGAAAAACCGGTTGCAGTTTAAGGTTCGGATTAGGTTTAATCCTGTTCGCTTCCCTTTCATCCGGAGGACGTAGAAGTATTCTGTTCTCTGATTCTAGTTCTGAAACTTCATCTTCGTTCAATAGGACCTGCAAAAAGTGGCATCCATAAATGTTCAAAAACGATAAATGAATAAAAGAAAAAAACCAAAGCAGTTAAAGCTACATGATAGAGCAAGAATCCTTCAAAAGAAATCGGACAAAGTGAACATTTTAAGCATTGAAGACAATAATTACTACAAGAAAACGCGAGACTGGGAAGGATGGAAGAGTCAATGCGATTTGAATTGGCTAGTTCATACTTGAAAAATTATCAGTAGAATGTCTGCATTCAGTTCCATGGTCATGCACTCATTGGAAATAGCTAATACCTTGCGGCCCACCAAATCGAAAGTCACAACCACTTTACTTCGTTTCAAGCGTTCAGCTTCTTCGATCTCCTCTTGCTTCTTCTTCAGAAGTTCCTTTTCCTGGGAGGGAAAAAAATGCAGTGCAAGTGAATCTCATGCATATTCATGCAGCAATAACCTCCAATCTCAAAGAATAAGGAGTTTAGAAACAAGAGATACCTCATTTGACAGCCAACTGTTACCCTCGATCTCATAGTAGTCGCTCTGGTCATCAATAACGTTTGTACGTGCGGCGGAGTTTCTGTCATATTCGACAAGCCTTTTTGCATAAGCTTCGGCCGCCGCTTCAGCATCTGATACGGGAGTGAAGCTTCCTTCAAGACCAGCATATGTGCTCCCTTCTCTAAGCACTAGAGCACCACAGAAGTTGCATGGCCCCTCTCCCTCCTGCTCGCAGACTATCTTGCCACAGGAAAGACAATTACTGACCAATCTATGCTGGCGAGCTTGGCACGAGCATGGTTTTCCCTGGTGGAAGACAATCGACCCTTTGGCTGCCTCAGCAAGTGAAACAACTTTGCCGGCTTTCTTCTTTTTAGAATTACCTTGGTTTCCTTTAGGGATGTTTCTGGAATCACTAGCATCATTCAGGAGTCTGTTTTCCTGATTAACAGAAATGACATTCTTTTTTGGTTCGGCTTGGCAACTGGAGCCTGCTGCCTCTTTCGGAGTTTTAAATGGTTTCTTTGTTCCACTGACAGAGAGTTCACCAGAAGGTGGTTTGACATAGGCTTGAAGTTTTGAAGTTGGGATGGTTGCATTGCCAGTGCAGAGATCTGAGTGACCTCTCCGCCGCAAGTACTCTCCAGTCACAAATTTTCCAGCTTCCTGCCCAATAATATTCTGCGAAACAATCGGAACTTAATACATCAAATACCAGCTATGGCTGCTGAGAAAACAACTGTCAACGTAGGTAAAGAATTAAGAAGTAGAAAACTGAACATAAAAACTTATATATATATATATATATGCATATGTCACATCCGCAAGTGCATTCCGGGGTTCAAGTGCCATACAAGCTTAGAGCTTGAATCTCGGTCACGACACGTAGACATAGCTAAAACCCCTAAAAGGGGCAAAAGGAAGAGAAAAAAACACCATTATGATAAGAGTGACGCTATTTAACATCTTTGATATGGTATGATGATCAATTCACAAGACCTGGAAGCCACAATATACATATTATTTGAAATGGGTCCTCTTCTCGAAGTCAGCAGCGTTGTTTCTTAATGAAATTAGGAACTTGACAAATTACCTGTTATTCTATGTAGATCTTGACTTTAAAGATTCGGTAAAATCCATTTTCACCTTGTGCTTTCGCCTATACGATGCTTAACTCCTGTGCTTTTATTGCTAACACATACCCATGTGGTTTGGCCATTAGACAAAAAGAGCAACGCCATTAGAAAACGACACAGGGAGTTGAATGTCAAGGGCGAAAGCACAAGGATGAAAATGGATTTTTTTTTTTTTTTAACCTTGAAAGTGTAAGGATGCAGCCCTCTGACAAATAGAATGAAACCCCCAAGGTATAACTTATAAGTGTTGTCACTCGACTAAAGCACAAGGGTAAAAATAGCCCTTTCCCTTCTGCTATAACAATATCTGAGTATCTGGCCCAATGATTAATACATATCTCGAGTTCAAGGAGCAAAGTTCTAATCCAATCTTCAAATAAAAAAGAAAATTCTACGAATTTGTTTTTGATACATTGTTTGTAGAAAATAATTTTTTTTTTAAAAAAAAACCTTAATTAGATATGTGTCATTCCGCAATTACACCCATTTGTGGAATTTGAAAACTTCACTAACCCACACTGAATGAGATGATTTCTGAAAATTGAACTAATAATATAATGGAGGGATAAAAATTCATAATCGTCAATTATCCATTCATCAGTGATTAAAATTCGAAAGGTGAAACATGATCAAGTTCCTATGTGGGTGACTAAAATCATCTAACAACATATCTAATATAAACTAAATCCAATCGCAGATTAACAGAAATCCCCAAAACAATCCTTTCTTTCAATTCAAAGATAAAGAGAAACTAAAAATAATAAACGAACAAAAGAACCCCCAAACTCGTAATTGGAAAACCAGGGAAAATATTGAAGAGAAAACGAGAGAGAGAGAGAGAGAGAGAGAGAGAGAGAGAGAGAGGAAGAATTACGTCAAGATATTCTTTGGCATCGAGGGGATGAGCCATCTCGCAATAAGAGACTAAACCAGAGATGATTTCCCGATCCAAATCCAAACCCGTATCTATTTTCTTACACAACTCCACCAAAGCCTTCTCCAGCCATTCACCTGTCGACTCCATTCTTCTTCGCTTTATCTCTCACTCTCGATTGCACAGCAGATGAAATCGGCCTTTTTCGAAGAGGCATAAAAACGAGCTCTTCAAAACGAAGAAAGAAATAAAGTTGGGAACTTTGATACGGTCTTGGTAGCCGTGAAAATGAGGTGGGTCCAATTTTTTGAGCTGACATGGCAAGATCTGGGCCGTTAATAGATTAAACACTGAAACAACAATAAAAAAGTAATTTTATTAATTAAATTTAACAGAAACAATCCGAATTAAAAAAAACAAATTATCTATCTTTCTATTTACATGGCCGAATAAAAGGTCTGCAGCAAAGATATGGATTGAAGTTCTGATATTTTGAGCAAATGGGTATGTAAAAGTTTGGTGATGTTGGCAGCATAGCGTCTTTGATCTTCTGTCATCGATGAAAAATAGTTGTATTGTTTTCGTCATTTTCCACTCTATAGACAGATAGGATTTCAATTGCATCTTAGAGGATGAAATTGCGGAGCATCGATTTTTCTAGACCCAGGAATGGGTAAAGTTAGATCGTGACTAAGAAATTTTTTTTAATTTTAAGCTTAGATCTATTTATTTAAATTTAAATTATTGTTAAATTTATTAAAAATTATTTTTTATTAAAAAATATTTATTTTATAATTAAATTTAAATAAAAATATATTATTTTAATTTAATATAAAATATAAATATTTAAATTTAAACTTATATGTTTGGCTCGATCGTTCTAGGCTTACATTTTTGTGCTTCAAAAAGGAATGGGCGCAGACAGGATCAATTATCTCAAATTGACGTGCCCTCAACGTAAGTCAAGATGGCCGAGTTGGTCTAAGGCGCCAGTTTCAGGTACTGGTCCGAAAGGGCATGGGTTCGAATCCCATTCTTGACAAAATTAACTTTCTTTTTCCTAATTTAAATATAAAAATTTACCGTTTACTTCCATTTTTATTAGCTTGTTGGCCTACCCTTCTCCAAGAAAAAAAGGAGGAAGACAACGTCATGTTCCACGAACAAAAAAATTGGCTAGTGGCAGTGGCTGGATGAGAAGGACAAAAAATATTAGAAGGTAAGAAGGAATCAAGATGCAAGATGAAAAGAAACTGACATTACATGGGATGTGGGCTACTACTTATTCTAATGGGGTGGAATTGGCCCTTAAAATCAGAAGTTCGCTTCTGGTCTAGTTTCATCCAACAGCAGGTAAAAACAAACAGCTTTTTGCTATTCCGTTTTTTTTTTTTTTCATTATAACCAAGGGTAGTTATTAACGATGTTAACATTATATATTCTTACCGGAGTCCAGCACAACTTGAAAATAGATTGGATCAGGTTTGGACCTTGAATATTAAAGTTAATTTAATAATTCGTATATTTATGTCATATTCATATTTTTTCATATTATAATCATGTTTAAGGTGCTTTAGATTTATATAAATTTTGATACGTTAATAATTTATATTATATAATTTTGTCACATGTATTCATATCATGTCATATTTTAATAATTTTATACATATCATATTTGTAAAATCATATAAAATATTACCATGTCTAATTGGAGCAAAGGCCTAACTTATATTGTAAATGAATCTCATTTTTTTATCAAAACCCATTTTTTAGGTCTAATACTTTTATTTAAAACCTCCTAAATATTGAAGAGATTTTTGGGTTATTGAACTGATAGCCCGACTCTTGAATAAGTGTAATCATAACTTATTATTTACTTGCAAACATATTTTCGGTGCATACTTCTTCAAAAGTGAATGTGATACCATCACAAAAGTATTTTTATTCATGTTGCGTTGATTGTAAACGTAAAAATATAAATACTGAAACAATAAAATAACGATCATACCGTCATGTTACAATCTATATTTAAATCCAAGTGTGATACCAAAGCATTTATCAGCGACATTGGACAATAGTAAGTTTGTGAAATGCAGCTGTTTGAAGACATGGGTAGGGTGATTACAAGAGATTGCGAAGCTCAGGCCAAGGCAAGAAAAAGCACATGAGAAAATGAAGGTGTTGGAAGAAGGGCTGAAGGAGTTCTTTCCAGGGGGATCTCCATCCATTTACGGTGAGAAATTAGGGTTCTTAGACATAAGTATTAGTTCTAAATTCAGCTCCTATAAAGCTTATGTGGAAGTACTTGGATTGAAAATGTTGGATCCTGAAAAGAACCCATTGATATTCTCATGGGTGAATAGCTTGAATCAGTTGCCTTTGGTGAAAGTGGTTCTTCCTCCCCGGGACAAATTGGTGGCACTTTTCAAGGTTATCAGACAAAATGCCCTAACTTTCTCCAGCTTGATCTCTCCAAATTGGAGACGCTTAAAATCAGAGTTTAGCTTGATTAGTTTACGTAGTTAGTTAATATTCAATAAATTTAGAATTCGAATCATATCATTTATAACCTTTTTTCTGTACCTGAGCAATGACCTCTTATATGAATCGGAGATTATTTATCTACTTTGTTTCACGTTGCTTCAACTTTAAAATGATATAGTTTATTTCATGAATAAATATTTTATCTAATGTACCAAAAACTTTGGTTTCAATAATAATTGAAATACAATTTTAATGAAATTATTTTATTTTAACGTTATTTTTAAGTGATAATTTTATTATTGAATAAAATTGACAAAAATGATTTTGCAATTTGGTTTCAATAATATATCATTTTTTTTTTCAAAAAAAAAAAAAATTAAACATATCATCAAAGTAAATATATTTTTTTAAATTAAACAAATCAGTAGCCTTTGATCGAGTTCTTGGCCATGATGATGAAGTTAAAACAAATTAACTTGAATGAAGAACGTAAACATGGATTGCTTGCTCCAAGAAAAAAAAAAAAAAACTTAAAAACAAATCCCTAGAAAATTTTAACAATGCCAAACGCAATTGAAGAACTTCATTGCTAAAAGAAAAACTAAATTGAATTGTGCAGAAATCGTGTTGTGTTAAGAGTATGTTGTTTTGAGAATGTCTTAAGAACAAAAATAAAAGCCAAGACTTGGATAAAGAGCTGTTAGAAGCTTTATTTGTGCTAAACCTATTTATGATCGGATTATTCGTTCAGCTTGATAAATTTGATCAAAATTATTATTTAATAATAAAAATATATAACTATTAAAATAAATATTATTTTTAATTAATTTTTAAATTATGATCCGATCTTAAATATATTTTCTTTATATTTACGGTAAGAAAGCTTCTTTCACCTAAAATGCAATAACTATAACATCCAATTGCTGATTTCGGTAATGTGACCTAAGTTTTTCTTCCTTATAGGACTATTACATGAACCATTTTCATTGATTTTTTTTTTATCGCTCCTGTCGGCAGGTCAGGCGCTGTTCCACAAAATCATTAATATCTAAGCTCTTCTTCTCTGGTTGATATTTAGAACATGTGATTATTTACTTGGCCGTTGATTTCAGCCCATGGATTTTTTTGGCTGATTGATAGATTTTTGTCAACCACAGATTGATTGATTTCTCGATTTCATGTCAGATTCCTGGAAAATTTGGATTCTATGAAAAAGGAAAAAAAAAAAAAATCAAGAATAGTTGTTAAGTAAGATGTTGGAACTTTTTCGACTGTAACCAGTTTTGCCTTCAAATCTCCATCTTTCACCCCTCTTAGTTCTTGAAATGAATAAGGCGAGTCTACTTTAGATCTACTTTAGATCTATAATTTAAACAAGAGATGAAAATATAACATCTTTATAATACATTCTAATTGCATATAAATTTTATATAATTATGTTTTATATCATAATTATATCAATATGTGTTAAATATTTTTATAATTTGTATGTTTATATTATATTTATATATTTTTATATATATGATAATTATTTTTTAAATATTATATATTTATATAAATTTTAATATATTAATAATTAATGTTATATAAATTTTCATATATTAATAATTCATGTTATATATATTTTTACATATAAATATATTTATACCGTAAAAGATTAGAGTTTCACTTAATTTTAATAACTTAAAAGATATTTTTGTCGTAATCATGTTATTTGTATCGTATGTAACACGTATAAAAATCATATCGTATTTATATTTTAAGATTAGATATATTTATTTAATCATATTATATTCATGTTTCAATTAATCATATTTTGTTAAAAATGAAACATAGACACAAATCATCAAATCCAGTTTCAAGGTTTAGGACTTTGAAAATTAATGATAAAATTATGGTATAAACAAATAACAATAAGAAAATTGTTTTTTTATTAGGTCTGGATCTAAAATTTGGACAGTTAGAACTTCTCAATAGGACATAACTTAGCAATTAGAACTTGAGACTTTATACTAAACTCTCAAGTTCGAACTCGTTATTCCTCAAATTCAATTTGATAGGTTTTTTTTTTCAATATAAAAAAAATCTTTTAAAAATTAAAATTAAACTTACAAATTGATTTTACATTTCAAGCCTTTTTTATTGACAGTTTTAAATTTTACATTAATGCTAACGTAATAAAATTCACATTAATTAATTTATAATAGATAATGTACATGAAATAAACTTCACTTATTTACTTTTTTTTTTTTTAGAGTTTTAAGTTTACATCAACGTTAGAAATAATAAATTTTATTTTCATATCTTTCACATATAAAATAAACTTTACATGTTAATATTTAATTTTAAATATTTATGAAATATATAATTATATATTCGATATATATTATTAATTAAATATAAATAAATACTCACTAACAACAAATACTAGTCAATAAAGATAGCTTCCATATAAGTTTTGGACATCAAGCAACCACAGTTTACAAAGTCTGCGAGATAAAAGGATCAAGTAAGGATACAATGAGACAAACCATAGTCGTTCAAGTTCTCAACCAAAGCCAACTATAAGGGCAATAACACTATCCTAATTAATATAAACCAGAAATAAACATAATTGCCTCAAGACAACCAGAGCCTTGTAACCCAGGCAATGGTAAACCATAGATATGAATTAGATGTACCAATTTTTTTTTAATATATGCAAAGCCCTGGTCCAAGAAAATAGAAAGGAAGCTCCATGCAATTCCCAGCTATGCCTTTACACATTTTAGCTGCCCATCGTTTGGTAACGCAACATCATCACGTAAAGCCTGTCATAAAACATACAACGGCAGTAAGTATGGAACTAAATGGGGCAAAAGGTAGGGGAAGAGGAAATAGCATATTTGTTACCTTAATTAGATGTGTGGGAAAGTTTTGGGGCATTGTAAGCAGCAGCAGTATGCGCGACAGCCCGCGCGGTGGTGCAGGCTTTGATTTTCACCCCATTGTCCTGCACCATTAATGGGGTAGAGTTGATTGATTGCTATTCAGAATCATCGTAGACTTCTCCTTCATCAGAAAATTCATCAAATGATCTCAAGTCGAGCTGGTATCGAAGGATGCCTCCAATACCGCCAAACCCGCGGCAGAACTGAGAACCCTCTTGTGATTTGTTGGTAACGAACTCAAGACTACAACCAAACTGCCTGTATTCATTAGCAAACCACTCTAAAAGTGACATCTTCTCCTGAACCTCCATATCAGCAGAGCTGGCTGAATCACGGAAGTTGTTCTCATTAGCTTCCTGCTCCTTGTTCAAATGTTTTATGACAACTTCCCCAGTAGTGGTGTTCTTCAGCACGTACCTATTTATGTCCAGGTTTTCCCACACAATAAGTATCTCGACAGCTCCCATCTCCAAGGCCTTCAATGTGTCATCCACACCGAAAACATACTTCCCGGTATCTTGACTGATCTCCTCAAAGTATTTCCCTATTAAGCGCTTCTCCTGTATGAATTTCACATTCGACAGGATTTCTGACGAAAGCTCAATTGCCTGGTTGAAACCATTCTCTCCTCCGTAAGAGACATCAACCACATTTAGAATCTTAGCCTGAAGCCGCTGATCAAACATATCTGATTGACTCAGCTCAGTTTTGAAATCAGCTGATCCAGCCAGAATTAATCCAGAAACATTAGGCTGGCTGGTGGCAGGATTGATAAAAAATTGTGTGGCAAGTTCAGCAGTCTTCCTGACATAGTTGTGGCGCTTTTCCATTCGAAGTCGAGCAAAACGAAGGGCTGATTGTCCTCCTCTCCCGTGCTTCTTTGGAAGATCGACACTGAACTTGTGAAGCACCTCTCTGGAGTTACCACTTAACGTCCCAAAAAGAGTCCCATTACCATCCATCACAATAAAACCAAACTTATCATCTGATTCCAACAGTTCATTCAGCGCTTCTGTGTGAAACTTGTTGTCGCAGAGATAAAGAGAAGCATTTATAGGCCTGAAAGGCTCAAAATCAATTGTGACTTTCTTTTCCTTCCCATCTTCAGTCACAATTGTTCCTGTGTAGAGCACAAGACCGTTGGGAGGAACCTTACTATAGAGCTTGAGCCTCTGCTGAGCAGAAGTGATTGCACCTAACACAGATTGACGGTTGACTCTGCTTTTGATGTTTGAAGCAGTTCCAAATTCATCTCCCAACATCTTGGTAACCCTCGATATCTGATCACGCGGAGGCATTATGAGAGATATCATGCTGGTGCCATTGCCTCTAGCAGCTTCAAGTGCTTTAATCAGCTTCTTGATCTTCCATATCTCAATGTTTTTGTCACTCTCGTGACCGTCTGCCATTGCTAGGTAAAGTAGTAATCGCCTGAAAAACAGCAAGTTACAAAATTACCCAAGAAGCCACGAAATCTTTAAGAGACTATAACTCAAACATATCCAAATCTAGCACTCCAGGCATCAAAAGAAGATAAATCAATAAACAAAAAGAGTCATCAAATGTCAATATTAACAAATATAAGATCTAAATCAAATAAACTTCCAAAGAAAAAAAGCAAGTGCATATTGAATCATAATAACCATCTAGTGCAGGTAAAAGCAAGCATCAAACAACTGTATATATACTTTCATTTGCAACACGCTAATTCATTTGGAAAAGTTCAAATCACCTAAAATAACTGATACAAATTTTGTTGGCTACCGCAGTAATTCTTCAAAGAGCCATCACAATCTTTGAAATAAACTAAACCCAAAAAAAAAAAAGTTCCGCCTAGTGATTGGTAATTCTAGCAAACAAGTAGGCATCAAAGCATGCACTAATATACTTGTAAATATATTTGCCTTAGATTTAATAGAAATCCAAACAAATTGAAAATAGAAATTCCATAAAACAGAAAGAAAACTTCAGTAAAAAAAAACTAATATTTCCCATTAAAATTTTTCAAAAAAGAACTTCCTGCCAAGAAAATAATTTTAGTCGATTCTGATTAAAACATTTTAATTCCTAATTAAATCTCCGATAAAATAATATAACAAGTTCCTAATAATATATTTCAACATATAATCACCAAATAAAAAACTATTTGAAAAAACAATAGACAAAGTTAAACCCCCAAATTCTTGAACAAAATAAAAAAAAAAAAAACTGAAATTCGAAACGAATCAATTTATGCATAAGAAGGAAATGGAATTCAGGGATATATGTAATACTTAACTTCCAAAGTTACTTTATCGATCAAATAAAGAAATCAGATGGAGATCGAATAAGAAAATCAGAAAACACAAAAATAAATACATCGAAAAGAACATCTGCTTTCAAATTCAAAAAATAGGATCAGTAAGAGAGAGAGAGAGAGAGAGAGACCTTAGGGTTAATCGGCTCCTAAGAGGGTGGAAGAAGGGACTGAAAATTTGCTAGCTTGGGAGCGCAGCCGATAATAATATACTATTCGGTTCCACGAAAAAGGCGAGTTTCCTTATATACAAAAGAAGCGGCGGCCCTAGAATCCTGCAATGGTAGAATTGTAATTTTATAACTTTTCCGACACCGGGTTAGACCTGTAGAATTTTACGAATAGGCCCTTGATATCTTTTAAGAATTCAAGTGAATTAGATTTGATTTAATTCGAATTTAAGTATAAATAATTTTTTAATATTAAATTATTTATATTATTTAATTATATAAATAATATTTTTATTTAAATTTAATTATAAAATATATAATATTAATATAAAAAATAATAAAATAGACTTTTGAGATTGTTCGAGAGGGATTTCGATAAAAACTTTTTAAATTTTCAGATTACGATCCGGTGTAGGCCATGTATAGATATACACCGGATTAAGAAAATGAATTTTTTTAATTTATATCTTAGTTGTATTATGAAAAATTTTTAAAAATAAAAACTTTGAAAGAGTTTTTAGCAAATTTAAATATTTAAAACTTACTTTTATTGTAACATATATTGAATTTGAGATAAATGTACAATGATATTTATATTTAAAATAAATTAATTATTTTTAAACCGAATTAAACTGATTAAATGATATATTTATTAATAATAAATTATTTTTGAAAATAAACTGATTACATGACGTGTTGGTTAAATTAATTATTTTGAAAAAAAATAAACCAATTAAAATAATATTACTATTTTTGTTATATTATATTTGTTTTAATAAACTTTTTACATGTTAACTTTGTGTTAGTTAAAATTTTTAATCATTCATATCTATTATTTAACATTGTAATTAATTCCTTTTTTTGTAAAACATCTATGCCATAAATTAAAAAATATATATTATTATCACTTTACTATCACACCTTCTAAAGTTGATTAATTATCCACTGCAGTTGCTAAAATCCACTAACCAAATTGTTAAGTCACAGTCCTCATAAATATCATCACAACTCATAGTTGTTCGAGTATTCATGTTTATGGTCGGTGAATATTCGTTATTTAATTTATTTTTAAATATATAATTACATGTTTTATAAGTAAATAAAATTAATAAAATGTATATTATTCGATCGCAGAGAGCTCGTCGATTCTAGGCAAGCTATATTTAGACATGTTTAGGGCTGAACTTTGAACAAGACTTTTGTAAATTCATATCAATTTGAATTATTATTTAATAATAATAAATTTATTTAAATTTAATTATAAAATAGATTAATAAAAAATAATATTTTTAATAATATAATAAAATAGAAAACGAACATCTAAACTAATCTGACTTAAACCTAAACAAAAAATTTTAAAATTTTAAGGCTGCAATTCGATCCATAAATCAGCCTAATTGTATCAAGCATCACGCAAAAGAATGATACTTTTAACTTCTAAACCACCTGATATAGACATGCAGCTGTTCGAGGTTATTTGTTGGATTATCACAAGCAATGGAAAAGCACAAGAAAAAACATTGGTGCCCTGCTTCAGCAAACGGATGTGCTCTGAGAGAAGGTGAAAGGGTTTGGCTCTCAAGGAGTCCAAAATGAGAACTTGGGGCTCCCAGATATTCTAGTTAGTGCAACATTTTGTCCCTACAAAACTCAGAGGAAATATAATTCAAACATAATCTAGTTAATTTATATAATCATTTTTATGAAATAACATTCAACAACTTTGATGCTTGAATTTCAACCTCCGCAATCAAAACAAAATTCAGATTTAATTTAATTAATTCATATAATCACTTTTATGAAATGATATTTAACAACTTTGATGTTTGAATCTCAACGTCCGCAATCAAAACGAGAACTTAGGGCTCCTAGACATTCTACTTAGTGCACATTTAGTCCCTCCAAGGCTCAAGAGGAAATAAAATCCCGACCAAATCAAATTGATTAATTCATTCACTTTTGAAAAATAACATCCAACAACTTTAAAGTTTAAATCATAACATTTTCAATCTTTCCTCGTGAGAAGCTTTTAGCACTCCTTCAATCAATTTGTTAAGACAAAATGCCCTTAAATCCTCCACTCCGCACTCCTCTTGATAACAAATCAACGTTTCAAAAATGAGGCCTGGCGAGCTAAATCGAATTTGTTGAGTTATTCTTCTTATGAGTCTTTATTTAAACCCTGCTTAATGCTTACACTAGGAATAAAGACTGTTGGCACATGTTTATACATTTTATCGATAGCAACTTATGTATTCCAAAGCCACTGTGTTCTAGATATTGTTAAATGAGATTGAGGTTCAGTCCCATTCAAAAAAGAAGACCTAAACTCTAGAAAATGAGGAAAAAGAAACTCATCCTTAGAGAATTTAATAAATTACCTGCAATTAGAGAAATTACCAATTACCATGGCATGCAAATGACTTATCTTGGATAAGCATGAGTGAGTGTATGACACAATAGCCGAAGTAGATCCAGAGACGAGTTAAAAGATTCAAACCAGTAACGAAATCTTCGTTCATGTTTAAAACAAACACCTCACAATGATGGTGTTCACAATTCATCATCTCTTCAAGTCAAAATTTAGTTGAAAACAAAAAGTAAAATTGAAAGTAAAGCTTCCTCTCATCTCATCTTTTAGCTCTTTGATGTCTGCTTTTCCTTGGCCTTCTGAATCTTCAGAACCTTCTTCACAATTTTCTGCTCTTCAACCAAGAAGGCTCGAATGATCCTATAAGAACATTGAAAATTTTCCAACAATTATTCATCGGCACAAAAAGTAAATTAGCATAGTCAAATGTCAAGCAATTCACATTTGAAGTATTTCTGCCATTGTAGCAAAAAGAAAAGAATTTACTTCTATGTGAATTGGATATCGAAATTACTAAACTTGGGCAACTAAGTTGAAAGCACACCTTTCTCTGACTGCACTACCGGATAACACACCGCCATAGGCACGGTTAACAGTCCTCCTGTTCCTAGGCAGCCTAGACCTCTTGTATTCAGCAGGTCTCAAGTGAGGGATCTGCAAATAGAGAAATATAGTGTCCAAGCGGAAGATTTATGGTGGTCAGCCAACTAACATAATCAGGACATATTTAACGAAGGCAAAATGATTTGAGCACTCTGAAAAAAATCAAAACAATAAGTTCAATTTGTCCCCAAGAAAACAGCAACATAAAACACAATATAGTAAAGAAAGATTGTGGGTGAAAGCCAACACTGCAAACTCAACAAGAGAAGTTAAAAGTTGACATAAGGTTTTAATCACAAACCAAGCTTTGACTCATCAACCCGGTCCCATTGTGGGGAAACAACTAAATTTAACGTGGCAATATGCCCAGCAAAAACAAAATCAGAGCAGTAATACAATCTATCCTTTCGGTATGAAAGTAAATTGTAAACCAGAATCAAACAAAATGTTCGGTTCACAAATTATTGACTTCAAACAGTATTTTTGCGTCTATAAGAGTTAGGGCAATGTAAAAAAAACAAAATACAAAGTGCAGACTCAACTGTTTCCAGCACTAACCCTATGTTTGGATTAGGATGAGAAAAGAAAAAGAAAAATTAAACAAGGGAAAGGAGATTCTTTTCTCTAATTTGGATTAAAATTTTTTTACCCAAAGGAAAGTGAGAAGAGTTGAGTATCCCTTACTTTCTCTTAAAATGTCCAATTTTTATAAACTCCAATTTGGAGTAAAGTGAGAGAAAAAGAAAGGTACCCAAACAAGATATAAATATATATTTTTACTTTCCTCAACCTTCTTTTCCGTTCCTTTCCTTTCTTTTCTTTTATTATTATGATTAGAATCGTCTATTATCAACAGTCTAAGCTCATTCCTCCAAAAGATGACAACCACATCTATTGAAAACTCGATACAAAGTCTGAAAGCAACCCTTTATCATTTTCCTTCGCCATTCATAAGCTCAAAATTTGTATAAACGATATTGCTGTTGCAAGGATTGCTGGATGCATCCGCTATGAGATATTATTTGTTTTGGAAGTCTAAAGACTATCCTTACGGTTATAGAGGAAGGGTGACCCAGGCTTTATAAAGCCAAGATCCTATATTGGCTAGTCAAAGTGAGATCGTTTTCCTCTCAAACAGAAATAACAATGCGTAGCTCATAAGCTTAAATTAAATGGATAAAACATACCCCTTGGATTCGTTTGCCAGTAACAGGGCATTTGGGACCACTAGCTCTCTTCTTAGTTGTCTGGTAGACAAGTTTCCCACCTTCAAATTCAACCAATACCCACAAATGTAACTAAAGCTTTTACTTACTTTTAATAAAAAGCATATATCAATCATTGAAGTAAGTATTCATTTACCAGGGGTTTTAACGACCCGATGCTGGTTAGACTTGGTGGCGTAGCTATGGCGCGTCCTGTATGTCAGCCGTTGAACCATTTTTCCCCCCTTTTTTGTGATCCTCCTTTCTCGATGGAGGCAGAGACCAGAAACGTTTTTGTTTATCGTGAAGACAGCGAGTCAAAGCTTTATTAGGTTGCCCTAAATAAATCTGACGGCTATCTTAGCTTCCCTTTTAACGGCTGAGATTTGCTCTCCTTTTATTACTTTATTTATGTTTCATTTGTTTTTAATTTCTAGTTTATATTATCTCAAATTTTATATCTCATATTCACATGCAATGCTAAGTAATGCTGCTTTTATTTTTATATATATTAAATTTAATAATAAATATTTACATAAATTAAAAGATACAAAGTTATGAATTTATATAAAAAAAATCACATTTTAAATTTTTAATTCTGGGTTTGACCTGCATATGATTATATACTACTTGATAATATACATATATACATATATATTATATGTTGTGAGTTTAGGGTTTTTTCTTAAAATTTATCTTAAGCGTTGAATTTCATAATTTAATTTGATTAATGTATTAAATAACACAAATTTTATGAATTTTATCTTACACACCTTGAAAATAGATTAGCCATATAAGGATTTACAAGACATCATAACTTATAAAATTTTAATATAAATAAATTAGTAATTAGCAAATTATAATAAATGAATAACAATTAAA
>JBBYHK010000009.1:4345920-4370325 GCA_038382065.1 Adansonia grandidieri
AATAACCGAATCGATAATTTTCGAGATGCATCTGGGTTTCTTGATTAAACGAGGTTTGTTTGACATATTCATGGAAGTCCGGGAAAGAGAAAAAATTAATTACAGTTGAAAGACATGGTTAGAGTATCCTCTCGAGAAGAAAGGGTTGGAGTATCCCTGTAGATGACGAATAATTTTGATGAAGGAAGATTCTTTAAAGGTTAACAATTTTGAAAAATGGGGTTGAAGTATCCCCTCAGAAGGTCAGGGTTGGAGTATCCTCATGGATGACAAATAATTTGACAAAGGAAGTTTTTTTTAGATCTTGAAAAATTTGAAGAGCAGGGTTGGCGTGTCCCCTCAAAAGGTTAGGATTGGAGTATCCCCGAAAATGACATTATCCCATGGATGATAAATAATTTAACAAATGAAGATTTTTTTTAGATCTTGACAAATTTGAAGAGCGGGGTTGGAGTGTCCCCTTAGAAGGTTAGGGTTGGAGTATCCTGAAAGTGGCATATCTAACATTTCTTTAAAGAAATCAAGTTAGAAAAATCAAGTTGACAAAACCTTGTGATTTAGAAGATGGGTGAGCATTTTGATGACTTTTGGTGAAAGAAATTATTGTGAATGAGGATGGTAAAGATATAAAATATGTTCGTGCCTTCATATGAGCCTATGTGAGGTTAAAACATGTTTTCAAGCTGATCAGGATGATATGGTGATATTCGAATGTCTCGAGACGAAGCTCGAGAAAATAACTCAATTTTGACCATAACCAAAAATAGGGGACAGCATTGCGCTATCCCCCTTTCTGAATTTATTCTAAATTGGTTTGAAGGCTTTATAGGGTGGACAAGATACCGTTAGAAAGCTAACTCGACAAGAGTCAATCTAAAAATATTCCAAATATCCTGAAAAGTCACTTTCCAGGGGAATAAATTTTCAAGTTCGGATTAATTTTGCTGCTAGTAGAGCATACAAGGGATGAGGTGTATCAAAATTTGAAAAATCGTTTCAGACTCATTTGGTATCAAAAAATTGCAAATAATACCTTTTTAGAAAGGGCATTTCATTAACTTTTTAGGAAAAATGTTGGATGGAATTGGAAAAATCGTTTAGTAGGCCTAAAAGGCCCAACTAGAATGCACTTTGTTCACTCTAAGGATTCTAGATAGTCTAGGTTTGAAAAATCATAACTCTTTCATCCAGACTGATTTGGGGGTGAACAAGACCTCGTTTTATAGATATTTTGGCAGCTTTCAGAAAAAAAATTATAAAATTCATGAAAGATCGTCTGGGATTTTAAAGTAATTTTTCAATTTGTAATAGTGCCGCTGCCAGCAGGGTACAAAGTAAAGCAAAGGATATTTCTTATTTTCTCTACGTTTACGGGTCCAAACTCGAGTCGTTGACATTCAAACGTTCATGAATGAAGGGAAATAGTGGCATAAGTTTCGCAAACTCATTTGCATAGCCCCAAAGTATTTAGGATGATGAAACAGCCCATTGATCATACTACTCAAGGTTTCAACTTAAAAACAAGGTACAAACATTTCGGGAACAAGTGTAAGGCCATTTTCATTACAAAATAAGAAGATTTGAGCTCGTTTAACCAAGATTCCAGATCTAGAAAACTTAATTGTCCCCAAGATTGTTTTTGCTAACTTTAAAGAAAATGCTAAGTCCATGCTAAACCTTATTGGTTGAGGTTAACATGCTCGACTTGGGGAGGTTTTGAAAATCAATTTTTGATAGCCATCAAACATACATTTAGACAAGGAAAAGATAATGAACATACAAGGGGATGGCATAAAACATAAATGGGGATGCAAACTTTACCGATAATCTTGACAAAGAAAGTGTTATGCACACATCTCATGGAGTGAAGCATGTTAAAAATGACAATGATTCATGACAAAATGCAAGCTAACATATAAACGTGCGTGAAATATGCTAGGCTAAGGATTCATACATGGATTAATAATAACAAGGTGCATGGATATAGCATAAAATGCATGAGCAAGAGCTATTAAAATAGTAAGGATGAATTGAGACACATTACACATCAAAAGGGGCATCAAGGCATCCAAATCCTAAGCTACCACAACCAAAAGCCACAATAATGCATTAGAATCCTAAGAGGATGGAAACATGGAGAGCTCACTAAAATGATGAAGATGATGAAAAACAAAAAATAAAAGTGATAAAGTAAGAAGTTATACTAACAAAACTTTAATTTTTGGCCAAACAGTTGGAGTACCAGAGATGGCTTGAATTTCCCTCTCTTCCTTGTTGTTCATAAGCAAGAAAAAGAGAAAAACAATTAGGTTTTGGTTCTGGCTTGGATGAGGGTGATTTTCAAAATGTGTAGTGGTTGAAAGTGAGTGTTTTAGGGTTATTTTTAGGTGCTGAGTGAAGAGTTACGGGGTTTGGTTTTCTTGATGTGTGAATATGTTTTGGAAGCTGAAAATGAGCTAGAATCTCTAGTCCATCAACTGAGACATAAGTGGTCTATTTATACCAGCATTTTAGAGCCAATTTGGAGGTGTTTTTGGTTATTTCTCAAGGGGGACAAAGTGATGTCAGCTTTGTGGCTATAGAGTGGCTGTAGAGAGCAACTTGCTACCAATGTATGAACATAGGGTGATGTCAGCTTGGTGGCTATAGAGTGGCTGTAGGGAGCAACTTGCTACCAATGTATGAACATAGGGTGATGTCAGCTTGGTGGCTATAGAGTGGCTGTAGGGAGCAACTTGCTACCAATGTATGAACATAGGGTGGCTGGTTTAAATGCTGAAATGATTTTCTAGCAAGTAGGGTGGCTGATGGTGATCTTGGTCAACAAACTAGGGAAAAGTAGGGTGATCATATGATATTAGCCCTTTTGATCTAATTTAGACTTCAAAAAAATGTTTTGATTAATTCAAAAGTCCAAATTCATAATTTGATATGGTTTTGATTTTTTTATGCAAAAAAGCGAGTTAAAATCGAGTTTTTGATTAATGATGGATGAGTAAAAAATACTCAAATCGTGAAAAATAGCATGTATGTATGGATACATAATAGAATGTATCAATACATTTGGTCCAAAAACCTTGAATGCATCGATACAATGAATATTGTATCGATACAATGATCATTGTATTGATACTATGAACCATTGTATCGATAAATGTTGACATGTATCGATACTTTTCTTTATAGAAGGCACGTTTTGGTCTTGGCATGGCCTAGTATCAATACATGAGCTCTTGTATCGATACATTTAAATGTTTTATCGATACAAATGCGGAACATTTCAAATTTTTGGAATGTTGAAGCATTGTATCGATACATGAGAACTATGTATTGATACATTCAAGCAAAATTGTGGATTTTCTTATATCTTTTATCCCCAGACACCTTGAACTATGTTCTTTGATGCCACATCTTTGTGTTTACCTTTGATGTGATCCATAGGCCTTTTTGACCTCCTAAAAATACTTTTTCATCGAGCCCAGACAAAATAAGGTGTCTACAACTACCCCTCTTTAACCGTTGCTGAGAATGAAGAACAGGGCAAAGACGAATAGACCCTATTTTGTCAAGGGTGGAATGACTCTCCCTAGAACACTAGAGTGTTAGGTTTTCTAAGGTTTAACCCCCTTAGGCAGGTGCAAAGTATCGTGGACTTTTTTTATAGGTGCTGTCAACTTGTACGGGTTTTGACTTAAACTTGGGTTCCACCAGCTCGTGTGGGCTTTGATTTGAATGCCGCCAGCTGGTGTAGGCTTTGACTTAGACTTGGGTGCCACCAACTTGTATGGGCTTTGACTCAGACTTGGTACCATCAGCTTGTGTGGGCTTTGACTCAGGGCCGTTAGCTTGTGCAGTCTTTGACTCAAGTGCCATTAGCTTGCCACTGACTTGTGAGCTTTGAAAAGGCTGCCACTGACTTGTAGGCTTTGAAAAGGGTGCCATTGACTTGTGGGCTTAGAAAGGGTGCCACTGACTTGTGGGCTTTAAAAAGGGTACAACTGACTTATGGGCTTTGAAGAGGTGCCACTGATTTGTGGGCTTTGAAGAGGGTGCCACTGATTTGTGGGCTTTGAAGAGGTGCCACTGACTTGTGGGCTTTGAAAAGGTGCCACTAACTTGTGGGCTTTGAAAAGGGTGCCACTAACTTATGGGCTTTGAAAAGATGCCACTGACTTGTGGCTTTGAAAATATGCCACTAACTTGTGGGCTTTTAGAAAATGCCACTGACTTATGGGCTTTGAAAAAAATGCCACTAACTTATGGGCTTTTGGAAAGATGCCACTGACTTATGGGCTTTGAAAGGGTGCCACTGACTTGTAGGCTTTAAAAAGGGTGCGGCTGATTTGTGGGCTTTGAAAAGGTGCCACTAACTTGTGGGCTTTTGGAAAAGTGCCATTGACTTATGGGCTTTGAAAAGGTGCCACTGACTTATGGGCTTTAGAAAGGTGCCAATGACTTGTGGGCTTTTGGAAAGGGTGCCATTAACTTGTGGGCTTTGAAAAGGGTGCCATTGACTTATGGGCTTTCAAAAGGTTATGATTGGTATCCGATTGTTTGCAGACAAGTTTGTTGCCACCAGCTTGTGTGGGCTTAAGAAGGTTTCTGGTAGGTGCCTCTTGAATAGTGCTTGGTTTATGAAACTTAGAGTTCTTACCAAGGACTCTTTGAAGGTTTGGTGAACTTGGCTTGAAGTAACATTGCAAAAATCATGATGTGTGATGGTAATGTGAATGAATGATGTGGAATGCTATCATGATTGCATAATGTAAAGTCTAATATGGGAGATAGCCATAGTTTTTCTTGTACATCATTCAGACTCTCATAGAGATGGCAATTCGTCTTTGTTGCAACTATGGACAGGAATTTTCCTAATCCTGCTAGGGATTGTAGGTTATCCCAGCTCCACTGGGGATATGACCAAAAGTCTATTCTCAAGAATTTGGAATGTTGCGTTTCTCGATTCAGGAGGCTCAATCGTTTTCCTGACAATTGGAAGGCATTGTCAGCAATTTAAAGACTATTTGCCTGATTAGGTTGATGTCTCTGGTTTCGATAGGATTTTGATAAAACGCAAGGGTCAATTTTTTGGTTAGCTTCAAATGGTTTTTCTTGAGATGTGTCTTGTGAAAGCCAAAAATGGTTTAATGCATGGTCATGTCGAGTAGGTGTTTAGGCATGAAAAGTACATGATCTTAACAATCAGGGCATGAGTAGAGTTTCGTGTGCTTTTCTTTTCTTTTCAATGTAATATTGAGATGTTCTGATGCATGTTTCAGTTGATTATTAAACATTATCAACTAAATGACAAGTGCAATGTGAATTGTAAAAAGGTTAAAAAAAACAAGGCAATATTTATTCATGACAACAAAGAGACATAACTTGATATATCTTTTGACAAACAAATGATAAGGTAGCCAGAAGGATGATCTTTTAGGCCAAATATGCCTCTAACAATCATGACATGGATGTTCTTTTGGTGCTTTTGAGGATCTTTCTCGAACAATAAATATGACTAGTATGAGCTAATCTTTGGAATTACTTTGCATTGTCCTATAGATGCTCTTAGTTTATGTCCCATCAAAATTGATCTTCTCAAGTTGCCCTTGCAGGATTTCAACTGTAGTCAGGTTGGCTGCCCAGACGCCCTTTTCAGATTTTCATCTGGACCCTTTTTTGTTTTCTTTTTTTTTGTCTTTTGTTTTTATTTTTTTATTTTTTTATTTTTTTCTTTTTTTTGAAAGATGCCTTTTCAGGTTTTCGCCCTCTACGTGTAATATTTCTTGACAGAATTTGAGTTGACTAGGTTGGGCAAGACATTGCTGTCCATTTCTGACAAGATTAGGACCTTTCTTGAGAAGGCTTGCTTCACGACATATAGCCCTTCCCAAATAGGGGTCCACTTGCCCCGTGCATCTTTGTCAATTGGGAGGATCTTCTTCAATACCAATTCGCTCGAGTGAAATTATTGTGGTGCATCTTTTTGTTGTGGGCTCGGATCATGCATCTTTGATACATTTGACCATGGCATATGGCTCTAATGCATTTTTCCTCAATGAGGTTAAGCTGGTCATATCTGTTCTTGACCCATCCAGCTTCTTCGAGTTTAGTTTCCATCAAGACTCTAAGAGAAGGGATCTCAACTTCAATAGGCAATACAGCTTCCATCCCATAGATAAAAGAGAATGGGGTAGCACCCATGGAAGTGCGATCTAAAGTCTGATAGGCATGAAGTGCAAATGATAGCTTCTCATGCTAGTCTTTGTAAGTCCCAGCCATTTTCTCAACTATTTTTTTGATGTTTTGTTGGCCGTCTCGACTACCCTATTCAACTTTGGGTAATAAGGGATAGAGTTATGATGCTGGATCTTAAACTATAAGCAGACTGCTTGCATTGTTTTATTGTTTAGGTTGCTTACGTTGTCTATGATGATTTAGTTTGGGAGGTCATATCTACAGATGATGCCTCACTTGACAAACTTGCAGATAGCTGATCTAGTGACATTAGCATATGAAGCAACCTCCACCCATTTGGTGAAATAGTTGATTGCTACCAAGATAAAACGATGCCCATTAAAAGCTTTAGAGGTGATCGGCCTATTCACATCCATGCCCCACATAGAGAAGGGCCATAGGGCCGTCATGACTTGAAGTGGCATTAGAGGGACATTAATCTTGTCCAAATAGATTTAACACTTATGGCATTTTCGAACGTAATTGATGCAGTTTCTCTTGAGGGTCAACTAGTAATAACCTGCTCTCATGATTTGCTTGGCCATCCGATGTCCATTAGCATGTGTGCCGTAAATCCCTTCATGAACTTCTTCTAAGATCCTTTTACCTTTAGGAGTGTAGATGCATCTGAGCAGTACTTGATCGTGACTCCTTTTGTATAAGATTTTTCCATCGAGAACAAATCCCATAGCCAGCCTTCTGATAGTGCTTTTGTCAGTCTCAGTTGCATGTTTGGGATATTGCTGATCCTCGATGTAATAAAGGATGTCCTAGTACCACGGTAGGCCATCCTTCTCTTTTTTGACACTTTGATAATGAACCAGAGTTGTGTAAATGCTCATTTAGATGGGAGCAACGTCTGACTCTTGGTTGACATTAAACATGGATGACAAAGTAGCCAAAGCATCGGCTATTTAGTTCTCTTCCTGAGGTAAGTGTCGAAAACTAATATCATTAAATTCTTTCTTGAGTTCTACTATTAGCTTCCAATATTACATCAGCTTGGCATCGCGAGTTTGTCATTCCCCTTTCAATTGGTAGATGACTAGGGCTAAATCATCGAACACCTGTAATGTCTTAACATTCCTCTCAATGGCTGCTTGAAGCCCCATGACACAAGCTTCATATTCTGCGACATTATTTGTGCAATCAAAATTTAGCCTTGTTGTGAATGGGCCTGTCGGGTGACATTAATATTGCCCTAATTCCATGTCCTAGAGCATTTGATGCTCTATTAAAATACATCTTCTAGGACTGATCTTGGTTGGAGGCATCTTTGTCTTCAGAAATGCACATTAGATCTTCATCTGGGAAGTCAAAACTTAAGGGTTCATAATCATCTGCCGCTCGACTTGCCAAAAAGTCAGCTATCGCACTGCCCTTGATGGCCTTTTGATTGACATAGGCAATGTCGTATTCAAAAAGTAGGACTTACCATCTAGCTAGCTTTCCTAATAGTGCAGGTGCTTTGCATAAATACTTAATAGGATCAAGCCTTACAATCAACCATGTGGTGTGATACAGCATGTACTGCCTAAGCCTCTTGGCTGTCTACACCAAAGCACAGCATAACTTCTCGACTTCGGAGTAGTTGCACTCATATTCCGTGAACCTTTTGCTTAAGTAGTAGATCGCTTATTCCTTCTTTCTTGACTCATTATGCTGTCCTAATATAGAACCCATAGACTTGTTAAAAACTGCCAAGTAAAGGATTAAAGGTCGACTAGGCACCGGCGGTACCAACACTGGTAGGCTTGATAGATAATGTTTGACTTTATCAAAGGCTTTTTGACCTGCCTTATTCCACTCTCCCGAATTTTGTTTGTGAAGGAGTCGAAAGATGGGTTGCATTTGTCAGTGAACTGGGATATAAATCTAGCAATGTAGTTCAATCTCCCCAAAAAGCTTCTCACTTCCTTTTAGGTTTGAGATGGTGGCATATCTTGAATGGCTCTGACTTTGCCTGGGTCAACTTTAATCCCTTTTTTGCTGACAATAAAGCCTAGAAGCTTGCCCGAAGTGACTCCGAAGGTGTATTTGGCAGGATTTAATTTAAGTTGAAATTTTCATAGCCATTCAAAAAGTTTTTGAAGGTCTATGACATGCTCATTCTCTTTCGTTGACTTGGCAATCATATCATCAATGTAGACTTCAATTTCTTTGTGCATCATGTCATGGAACAGGGCTACTATGGCTCGCTGATATGTTACCCCGGCATTTTTTAGTCCAAAGGGCATGACATTATAGTAGAATGTCCCCACATGGTTACGAAAGTTGTTTTCTCCATGTCTTCGGGTGCCATTTTGATCTGGTTATAGCCTGAGAATCCATCCATGAAGGAGAAAAGAGAATTCTTGGCCATGTTGTCTACCAAAGTGTCGATATGGGGTAGCAGGAAGTTATCCTTGGGACTAGCTCGATTTAGATCCGATAATCAACACACATTCATACTTTGTCATCTTTTTTTGGGACTAGGACTATATTGGCAACCCATTTTGGATATTTGGCTACCCTAATAAACCCTACATCAAACTGCTTCTTGACTTCGTCTTTAATTTTGAGAAGCATTTCTGGCTTCATCCTCCTTAACTTTTGCCTATATGTTTGCATCCGAGCTTAATGGAAAGCTTGTGGACCACTATATCAGTGTCTAGTCCTGACATATCTTGATATAACCAAGTGAATACGTCCCAATATTCTTGGAGTAATTCTATCAACTTGTTCCTAGTCGTTGACTTTATTAAGGTTTCGATTTTTACCTCCTTTTGATCCTCTTAAGTACCCATATTTATAACTTTCGTTGGGTCTGTATGGGGCATGATCTGCTTCTCCTCTTGCTCAACTAATCGTAAGAGGTTTAGTGGTATGGAGCTCTCTTTGAAATCTTCTTCAGGATCAACTTTACTAGTGCAAATTTACTGTTCGAAATTGATCTTCAGCAACTTATTTGACCCATCCATGTCACGTCGTCAGGACACCTAAAAGGGTAAAGAAATAAACATTACAAAAGGCACACGCACAACCAAGGGATTTGGATAAAAATGAAGGCAAAAGAGTAATGGAGATAAAAAGGTTAAAAGGTTATACAAAATATGGGATGATATATGCAAAAGTTATTTCATTGATAATGTTTGATAAAAGATACCCCTTACATAGGACACCTATCTGCCTTTGGATGAGGGCAGGCAGGTTTTCATTTTTTAACGTTACATGAAAGGGACAGGAAAAGTGCAGGGGCTTC
Source organism: Adansonia grandidieri (assembly GCA_038382065.1). NCBI lineage: Eukaryota > Viridiplantae > Streptophyta > Magnoliopsida > Malvales > Malvaceae > Adansonia > Adansonia grandidieri. The sequence continues at coordinate 4,355,393 of JBBYHK010000009.1, forward strand.
CGTCATGACTCTATCATCAAAATCAGGTATTAAGAAAGGACATGAATTTTATGGCTCGGTAACTTGGAGATAGAGGTTGTTAAATGCTCTGTTTAAGATGACCAAGACATCTTTAGCCTTTTGTTCTTCTGGTTGGCTTGGATGGATTCATCCTCCTGAATGAAATATTTTATGAAAAGACGGGAACATTGTTGGCTTCGATTCCCTCTCTCGACCCAATGATCGTGTCATCTCCTGGTAATGGATCATCTTTCCTTGCTGCTTTCTTAAGTGCGCATTGGCCTTGAATCCTAAGCCTCTTTTGTTGGCTTGAGTGATGACTTGTAGGGCTCAGGCCATCCCTTGCAGATTCTTGCCAAACCCTTTTCCAGCATAGGAACCTTTGCCAATGGTCATTTTTAAACCCAAGTGGGTACTTTTTGATAGGTGAGGTTCAACTATTAGCAATCATTCTCTCATAAATGTTTCATTGACACACTCGAAGGATTAGAATGATGAATCTGGTGCATCTTCATTAAGCTCTATGTAGATATCCTCGGTGAAAGCAATGGCGATCATTTTTTCTTCAGCTCCGATGGTGACTACTTTGTCATCTATCACAAATTTGAGCTTCTGATGGAGAGAAGATAGGACGGCTCCAGCAGAGTGTATCCATGGCCTTCCTAATAGGTAGTTGTAAGAATGATTAATATCCATAACTTGAAAGTCCACTTTATATGTGTATGGGCCTATCCAAAGCTGGATTGTGATATTTCAAATTACTTTGCGACATGTTCCATCAAAAGCTTAGACTATGGTGCGGCTACTTTTGATGTTGGACTGATCGATAAGGAGTTTGCTTAATGTAGTCATAGGCATGACATTAAGTCTGACCCATTGTCTATGAGTACTTTAGGCAAAATACACCCCTTGTAATTGGCAGTGATATGCAGAGCTTTATAATTGCCCCTGTCTCCGGGTGGGATCTCATCATCGGTGAAGGAGATATGATTATCGGCCATGATATTGTTCACTAGCTGATCTAATTTGTCCACGAAGACGTTCGGTGGCACATATGCTTCGTTTAACACCTTCAGTAATGCATTTCGGTGAACCTTTGAATTAAGGAGCAGAGATAGCACATAAATCTTTGCAGGATGTTTGCTTAACTGGTCTACAATACAGTATTCATTGTGCTTATTAACTTGAGAAACTCTTTGGCTTCTCTTTCACTTATTGTTTCCTCAACTTTTTCGGGTTCAAAATTCTTTGCTTGGGCCTGAGTGGTACTGGTGCTTAGAGATGCATCAACCTTTTGTTTTTCTTAAGCTGAGGGAGTGTAACACCTACTGCTACGGGTTAGGTGACTAACTCCTGATAGTTTAATTGTAGCAGTTGCAGGAGTTAGTTCTCCGATCATCACTACCTGATTCTTATACTTCCATGTGACAGCTTTATTGTTATTAGACGGGAATAGTCTAGGTACCTTGACAACTAACTTTAGTGTAGGTGTCGAAAAACTGACCTCAAGACTTGACTTCCCATAAAGAATGAGGGGTCAGTTTCTCCCATAAAGTGGCTACATGGTTTCATCTCCTGTCATGTTGATAGATTCAACAGTAGGTGTGATTTCATGATAGAATTCTATTTGGCCTTCATTCATCATTCTTTGAACCATGGATCTAAACTTCTTCTATACTTGTAAGGTATGCCCTACAACAGTGTGGAAGTTACAAAAGCTATTAGGATTGTCTACCAATTTTTTGGTTACGTTGAGCAATCTTGTCCGAATCAATACCTTCCAGACCAAGGACATTGGCATCCTTACTTCCTCTATGTTTGTCTTGACTTCATGTTTGCTCTTAGTGTTGATCATGTTTGTAGTTGGCACTGTATGGTTTGGTAAAGGATTGGCAACAACATTTAGTCACTGGCTCATCCCGAACTGCAAAACTTTTAAGTTAATCAGATTTTGCATATTTCGCTTGAAAGATATGCAGTTCTGGATGTCATGCCCTATGGCCCCAGCATAGTATTCACAGTGGGCGCTAGGGTTGTACCATTGTCAGTATGGCAGCTTCTTTTCGGGGACATAGATCGAAGCCACTAAGTGATTTTAGAGCAAAGTTTGGTAAAGCTCCTTATAGGTCATAGGAATAGGATCAAATTGTTGCTTTTAATGATTTGGACCTCAATTGCTAGGTGCTTTATATGTTGTTCAATGGGCATTTTGGTGGACTTATGAAAAGTAACTTGGTGGTGGGTTTGATGGGATTACAAATGATGTGTTATAAGTTATGGTATAAATTAGCTGTGGGGATGTTATGATAGGGTGAGAATGTAGCGTGCTTGAGTAGCGAGGGTTGGGTGCTTGACGTTGTCTCAACTGAGACGAGCCAGCATAGTTTATGGCATTGGCCTATCCTTTCTTCTTCTTACCGGTAATAGGCTCCTTACTCGATCCAGCTATTTTGCCGGCAGACATTCTACCCCTCATAATGGCAGCATCGATCATTTATCCAAAGAGAACCAAGTCTGCGAATTTCTTGGTGGCATTCCCTATGAGCTTCTCATAATAAAGAGCACGTAAGGTGTGAATGAAAGTGACTGTCATCTTTTTTTTTGTAAGGGGAGGCTAGACTAGGGCTGCTTTTTCTTTCCACTTTTGGGCGTATTGTTTGAAACTTTTAGTGGATCTCTTCTCGAAATTCATCAGGGAAAGTCGATCCTGTGCCCAATCCGACATATGTCGGTATTGATTTAGAAATGCCTTAGCCAAGTTGGCCCATGATTGAATTTTCACATTATCTAGCTTGATATACCACTGAGCTACTGTTCCAGTGAGGCTATACTGAAAGCAATGGATAAGGAGCTTTTGATCTTTCTCGTACTCGACGATTTTTTGCAAGTATATTCAGACATGGATAGAAGGATCAGTGGTTCTATTAAACTTTTCAAACTCTGGGACTTTAAACTTTGGGGGAATGACAAGGTTGGACACCAAAAACAGTGATTCGGCGTCAAAAGCTCCAAACTTGTCACTTCCCTCGATAAGTTGGTTCTAGTAGCTAGAATTTGCTCACTTCTTCTATAGTCATGGTGGACTTTTGACCTTCTGTTTTCTTTGGTTCCTCATGGTCAAGGGCTATCGGATCTGCCGATAAAGCTCCTGTGTTCACCCCTTGAGTATCGAGAATGAATTGACCTGTCGCAATGAGATTTAGGTAGATGACTGGCAGAGCTTGAGTGGCAGGTGGAGGAGTGGGCCATTATTCTTATCTAATTTCCCCTTAGGCGGGTTCTGGATTATTGGCGGGGGGACTTTTAATGTTAGAAGGATCATTCCTTGTTTCAGCAGTGCTGGCTTACCCTTTTTTCTTTCATAGAGGCTATCATTAGTTCCATAAGTCTCACCATCTGAGTTTGCATTTTGTTTTGCTGACAAAGCATCTGGTCGTATGATTCCTTAACCATTAGCTCAAGTCATTCAATATGAGCTTTATGATTGCTCTCTATGATTTGTTTATGACATCATATGTTGTATCGATACGTGATGTAAGGTTTCTATTCTTGATTGATCTTAAAATCCCTTGCATTTTTATGGCCCAATTCCCGTATTAGACTTTATTTTAAAATGCATTTATTGATGAGCATTTATGATGTAGTAAATGATTAATGCAAGTGTAATGAAAAATGGTGAAATTAAATGTGTATATGCATTGGAGACAATTGATTCTTGGAACAACTTCATCAATAACATTATTCATAGAGTCACAAAAGGTTTTTTTTCTTTTACGACATGATTACATCTGAAAGTATCTAACGTGATTACATTGTGTAATCACACGATCAAGAAAACCCAAAAGTTATTGCTCCCAATCTCCAACAAGTATGATGTCTCACCTTATGGATCGAGCTTCTTCGATCATGTCATCCGCTCTCGTTAAGCCATCTGAACTTGTTTAGTGAGGTGCTGATGTTGTTCTTCATAGTTCAGACCTGCTTGATCAATTGTCGCTTGCCAACCTAGTTCGCATTGCTCGAAAGCTCTGGTTAGTTCATTGATATGACCTTGATGATCCTGAAAAGATTGTTTTAAATCCTGGATTCTGTGAGTGAGAGATTCATTTTCAACCCTGGCAGCTCTCACATCTCATATTTGGGCTTCGAGTCTTTGATTCCTTCATTGGTAGGTGGAAGTAAGAGCACATGCCCTCGTAAACTATTCTTTGCTAGTTCTGACTTCCTTCTTTTAGTGATCCAGCTTGCGAGAGAGTGGCAACTATCGCTTCCTATTTGACTGATGTCTTGCTAATACGTCAGGACCTGTTAGCTTTTCAAGGCATCACATAATCCTTGGTTAGGCTTTCGAGGTTATCTTTAAAGCGATCCCTTTCTTTAACAACTCGATCGATTTCACCGCTCCTAAGATAGATATTCATCTCTAACTGGCCTTTTTTCTCTTTAAGTCGAGAGATTTCTGTGGCAAAGGATGCCTTTTTTCTTGCTCGAACTCTTTCTTAAATAGCTCGATCTCAAAAGGCAGTTCCTTTATTAGGATTTGCAATATCTCAGAGTTAGGTGGTGGCGATGGATCGTTGATACAACAGAGTCTCCATTCTTCGTATCCAGGCATGGTGGGGCTTCCTCTCCAGTATCTTTCCATACAATGGACCTTCTTCTAGGCTTGGAAAGCTAATTAGACTTTTGCTTTATAATTGGGGTCTCTATATTCAAAATCCCAATGTCCCAAGTCTTCAAAGAACGGGAAAAATTGCTGGTACTAGAACTAACATAATACCAATAGAGGAGCATAACTGGTATTTCCCTATAATCCCAAGAGTGGTACATAAGTGTAGCCTCCACATCTGTACACAATCGATTGAGGGAACACCCGTAAGGCTCTCCACATGATTTCTTCCTCCTTAACGTTTCGTAATTCCTTAACCCAATGTTTTTCTGTCTTATCTTGATGACATTCTTCTTTTAATACTGTGGAAAAAGTGCTGAACTTGAAGAAAAAATTTCACCTGGTTCTTTCCTCCCTAACATAGAGATGACCTAGGAGTCATATCTGAAGCAATGGGGCACACCCAATAAACTTTCTTATTCCTATTCTTTTAGAAAAGCTAAGGGCGTCGATGGGGTCGGTGATGATGGCAAAAGCAGGGTTAATGTTGCAACATAGGCAAGAAAAGAAATTTATGATTGCCACCTCTACATAGCCCAAAGTCTTCAGGAATATAACGAGCTCGTAAATTGCCAGAGCATAGATATCTTGAGCTTTCTTTTGATCAGAAAGATTTACCATGGCCTCGTTCAATTTGGCCCAAGAAATGCATTTGTTGCTCACTTTTACCTTGATGTGACTATCAACCCATGCTTTTGTGGCCTCAAGAACTTGTCTTAACCTTTTGTTGAATGGAGGGGGCATTAGTGCTTTGTAATAAACCCAATCAGACTTAGCCCTTTCTATGTTGGGTAGAGCTATGTATTCATTAATGGTAGGGACTAAATCTTGTTGGTTGAATGTGAAATATCGGTAGGCCAGATTCCAAAATTATGCCGTTGCTTGCAGTAAGCCGTCATCCAACTAAACTTGAAGTAAAGGAGCTATATCCCTATACATTTTAGTGAAGGCTTCTTTCTTGTTGCTATCCCAACTATCCCAAACGTGCTTCAATTCCCAACAATCATTCTGACAAAAACTGATCTTGACCTCTTCATGTATTTTTGAGGTATAGTCAGGCTTTAAGATGTCCCTGTCCTTATGTTGGCAACTTTCTGACCATGTTCTGATGTTTTTGAAGGACTTGATAGTGGAGATAAGTTGTTGCTCCATAAATGACGCCCCTTGCTGAACACTGAACCAGAACAATTATCCCAAAATAATGATAGTCATGACAGTTGTGATGAAATGATGCATACATCAAAACACAAACAAAAGGAAAATAAGTTAGTGGAACACATAGGAGGCAAATGTAAGGAAATGAAGAATTTAAGAACATCAGAACAAAATATTCATATCATGTCTCAACCAAGATGGTGAGACGAGAAATGGGCAGTATTTCAATATGTCAGGATGCGATCTGCCCTTTATAAGGTGATGCAATATCTTATTTTGATGGAAAAAATTGACCAACAGTAATATTCGTTTATCACCACTAGTGCGGATGCGTGTTAAGCCGTGACTCGGACAACATAAAGGCTTATAGCAAAGACATTGCGAACAACAGTTTTTGCTCACCGTCACATATTTAGATAAAGATTAGCCGTCACTCAGGCAGCACGATAGCATGCCTTGATAAATGATAAAAATGCAGATGTGAGTGACAATTGTATACTTATTGTCACCTATATAATTATGGTAATTAAGAGTAAAGGTTAGGAATGTTTCCCTAAGTGATCCTATTCTTTGGGTATTCTAGCAGCGTTCTGATATAGTTTGACATGGTTTAGCTCATAAGGGTCACTATATGTGGTTTAGATTGATGCCTAAATATATGTTCGAATCGTTCCTTCGTCCGGTAAGGATAGCCGAGGCACCTCATCCTAGGTCCATCGCGGGTTTGGTGGAAAGGGTTCGATCCAATGGATGTATTTCCCTATGCAAATGCAGACGGTTACTCACGGAGACAATGGTAATTTACATTTGGGAAGTTATTGCCATGCCTATGCAAAAGGTTATTCACGAAGGCGGATGGCTCACTTCCTCCTACTGATTGGGTTATAACCTTGCCACAGTGTTTTGCGGGACTCTAATGCATATGTAAGTGCGTGGTGTGTGATGGGGAAACAATCAAACCTTTTTGCTTACTCCTGTATAACCATTTTTATTCAACTGATGATTATTCAAAAATAAGACAATCCTGACAACTAAACAAAAGATTAGTTAACAAAACAAAAAAAAAAAAGGGTCATAGTTAAATAATGACCGAAGATCGAAAGAATCGGTAACCTAGCAAGACACAGCTAGTCATTGGCCTAACTCTCTATACAATCCCCAGTGGAGTCACCAAGCTGTGGCAACGTGCCCCCGGTGTGGATCCTCGTAGATCTATGGGTGTATACGACTTAAAATATTTTTCTGACTTGGAAATGTCTTATTAACCGAGAGTTTTCCTTCGCGACATGATGAGAATGAGAAAGTATGAATTCTCGACTTGTGATACAGTGAAGGGGACCATAAGACGAATCGCTCATCTTATTGGTCTCAGATGACCATCACAAAATGGACAATACTTGGAGTCACCATCGATCATTTCGGGCTAGGCATGATCGGATGCTTATTGAAACTATGTTTTGAGTTATGAAACTCAAAACATCGATCCCGTGGTCTATGTAATACAAAGATTTATCATTCGGGTTCTGGAGTTGGTTACGCACGATGAGGTACGAACCACTTTGCAACGCCTGAAATCGGTACCTTACTAGCTATGTCTTATCTCGGTTTAGATTCTTTCAATCTTAACTCATCATTATTTCGATATAACCCCTTTTAATGCATGAATCTTATAGAAATACAAATCTAGGTTTTGATGAAAAAGATTTAATCTCATATACGCCCCGGAGAGATAGGAAATATAAAGATTTTCAATAAAAATAACCTTTGGATTTTACTTTGAAAAATGGAATATTCCACTTTAGGAATATTACCTTTAGTTTTACTTGAAATGATTGGAGAACATGAATGCAAATAATCATCACACAGAAATCATGTTAGTAAGGCAATAAATGAAGTAACATAACATGAATCATTCAATGCAATGATAAAGAAAAGGGATGGACTATTGGAATTTATCTCACAATTAGCATCGATTATCTGGGAATAACTAAATCAATAATTTTCAAGATACATCTGGGTTTCTTGATTAAACGAGGTTTATTTGACATATTCATAGAAGTCTGGGAAGGAAAAAAATTTAATTGTAGTTGAAAGACGGGGTTGGAGTATCCCCTCAAAAAGAAGGGGTTGGAGTATCCCTGTGGATGACGAATAATTTTGATAAAGGAAGATTCTTTAAAGGTTAACGATTTTGAAAAACGAGGTTAAAGTATCCCCTCAGAAGGTTGGGGTTGAAGTATCCTCGGGGATGACAAATAATTTGACAAAGGAAGATCTTTTTTAGATCTTGATAAATTTGAAGAGCAGGGTTGGCGTGTCCCCTCGAAAGGTTAGGGTTGGAGTATCCCTGAAAGTGACAGTATCCTATGGATGACAAATAATTTGACAAAAAATGATTTTTTTTTAAATCTTGACAAATTTGAAGAGCAAGGTTGGAGTGTCCCCTCAGAAGGTTAGGGTTGGAGTATCCCTGAAAGTGGCATATCTGACGCTTCTTTAAAAAAATCGAGTTGGAAAAATCAAGTTGACAAAACCATATGATTGGGAAGGCGGATGAGCATTTTGATGACTTTTGGTGAAAGAAATTATTATGAATGAGGATGGTAAAGATAAAAAAATATATCCGTGGCTTGATACGAGCCTATGTGAGGTCAAAATACGTTTTCAAGGCTGATCGGGATGATATGCTGATATTCGAATGTCTCGAGATGAAGCTTGGGAAAATAACTCAATTTTGACCATAACCAAAAATAGGGGACAACATCGTGCTATCCCCCTTTATGAATTTATTCTAAATTGGTTCAAAGGCTTTAGAGGGTGGACAAGATACTGTTAGAAAGCTAACTCAACAATAGTCAATCTAAAAATATTCCAAATATCCCAAAAAGTCATTTTCTGGGGGAATAAATTTTCAAGGTCGGATTAATTTTGCTGCTGGCAGGGCATACAAGGGACAAGGTGTATCAAAATTTGACAAATCATTTTAGACTCATTTGGTATCAAAAAAATTACAAATAATACCTTTCCAGAAAGGGAATTTCATTAACATTTTAGGAAAAATGCTAGATGGATTTGGAAAAATCGTTTAGTGGGCCTAAAGGGCCCAACCAGAATGCATTTTATTTATTCCAGGGATTCAGGATAGTCTAGGTTTGAAAATTCATAACTCTTTCATCTAGACTGATATGGGGATGAACAAGACCTCGTTTTAAAGATATTTTGACAAGCTTTCATAGAAAAATATTATAAAATTCATGAAAAATCGTCTGGAAGGTGATTTTTCAATTTGTAATAGTGCTACTGCTAGTAGGGTATAAAGTAAAGCAGATAATATTTCTTATTTTCTCTATGTTTATGGGTTCAAACTCGAGTCATTGACATTCGAATGTTCATGATTGAAGGGAAATAGTGGCATAAGCGTCGCAAACTCATTTGTACAGCCCCAGAATGACATTCAAATGAAATAGCCCATTGATTATACCACTCAAGGTTTCAACTTAAAAACAAGGCACAAATATTTCGGGAATAAGTGTAAGGCCATTTTCGTTACAAAATCAGAAGATTTGAGCTCGTTTAACCAAGATTCCAGATCTGGAAAACTTAATTTTCCCTGTAGACACCTTTTTTATCTGGGCTAATTTTAGCAATCCGGAGCATGGACGTAAGAGGGGGCGATGATAGCAATCCTATAGACATATTCTGAGAATGAAGATGCCTCCAACCAAGATCAATCCTGGAAGATGTATTTTTATGGAGCATCAAACGCTCTAGGACATGGAATTGGGGCAATATTAATGTCACCATATAGGAGTCATTATCCGTTCATAGCAAGACTAAATTTTGACTGCACGAATAATATCGTAGAATATGAAGCTTGTGTCATGGGGCTTCAAGTAGCCATCAAGAGGAATATCAAGATATTACAAGTGTTCGGTGATTTGGCCCTAATCATCTACCAATTGAAAGGAGAGTGGCAAACTCGTGATGCCAAGCTGATAACAGAACTCAAGAAAAAATTTAATGATATTAGTTTCCAACACTTACCTTAAGAAGAGAACCAAATAGCTGATGCTTTGGCTACATTATCATCCATGTTTAAAGTCAACCAAGAGTCGGACGTTGCTCCCATCCAGATGAGCATCTACATAACTCCGGTTCATTGTCATAGCGTTGAAAAAGAGAAGGATGGCCTACCATGGCACTATGACATCCTTTGTTACATCAAGGATCAGCAATATCCTAAACAGGCAACCAAGAATGATAAGAGAACTATCAAAAGGCTAGCTACGGGATTTGTTCTCGATGGAAAAATCATGTATAAAAGGGGCCACAATCAAGTATTGCTCAGATGCGTTGATACTCCTGAAGCCAAAAAGATCCTAGAAGAAGTTCATGAAGAGATTTATGGCACACATGCTAATGGACATCGGATGGCTAAGCAAACCATAAGAGCGGGTTATTACTTATTGACCCTCGAAAGAGACTGCATCAATTATGCCCGAAAATGCCATAAGTGTCAAATCTATGCTGACAAGATCCATGTCCCTCCGATGCCACTTCACGTTATGACAGCCCCATGGCCTTTCTCCATGTGGGGCATAGAGGTGATCGGGCCAATCACCCCCAAAGCTTCCAATGGGCATCGTTTTATCTTAGTAGCAATCGACTATTTCACTAAGTGGGTGGAGGTTGCCTCGTATGCTAATGTCACTAGATCGATCGTTTGTAGGTTTATCAAGCGAGACATCATCTGTAGATATGGCTTCCCAAACCAAATCATTACAGACAACGCAAGCAACTTAAATAATAAAATGATGCAAGCAGTCTGCTCACAGTTCAAGATCTAGCATCATAATTCTGTCCCTTATCACCCAAAGATGAATGGGGCAGTCGAGGCAGCCAACAAAAACATCAAAAGAATAGTTAAGAAAATGGCTGAGACTTACAAAGACTGGCATGAGAAGCTATTCTTTACACTTCATGACCTCAATTCGCACTTCCATGGGTGCTACTCCATTTTCTCTTGTCTATGGGATAGAAGCTGTATTGCTTATTGAAGTTGAGATCCCTTCTCTCAGAGTCTTGATGGAAACCAAACTTAAAGAAGCTGAATAGGTCAAGAACAGATATGACCAACTCAACCTCATCGAGGAAAAATGCATGAAGGCCATCTGCCATAGTCAGATGTATCAAAGACATATGATTAGAGCCCATGACAAAAAGATGCGCCCACGATAATTTCACCCAGGCAAATTGGTATTGAGGAAGATACTCCCAATTCACAAAGATGCGCGGGGCAAGTGGACCCGTAATTGGGAAGGACCGTATGTCTTGAAGTAAGCCTTCGTTAGAGGGGCCCTAATCTTGTCAGAAATGGACGGTAATGTCTTGCCCAACCCAGTCAACTCAGATTCCGTCAAGAAATACTATACGTAGAAGGCGAAAACCTGAAAAGGCGTCTTTCAAAAAAAAAACAAAAAAGAAAACAAACAAAAGAAAACAACAAAAAACAAACAAAAGAAAACAAAAAAGGGTCTTGATGAAAATCCAAAAGGGCATCTGGGCAACCAACCCAACTACAGCTAAAAACTGCAAAGGCAACTTGAGAGGATTAATGTTGATGGGGCATGAATTGAGAACACCCACAAGATAATGCAAAGCAATCCTAGAGATCCTTTGAAGATCAGCTCATGCTAAGCACATTCATTGTTCAAGAAAGATTCTGAAAAGCACCTAAAGAACATCCATGTCATGATTGTCAGAGGCATCTTTCACCCAAAAGATCATCTGTCTCGCTACCCTATCAATTGCTTGTCAAATAGTATACTAACTTATGTCTCTTTGTTGTCATAAATAAATATTGCCTTGTTTATTTTAACCCCTATACAATTCAGATTACACTTGTCATTTAACTGATTATGTTTGATAATTAACTAAAATATGCATCAGGGCATCTTGATATTACATCAAAAGGAAAAGAAAAGCACAAGGAATTTTGCTTATGCCTCGATCATCAAGATCATGCACCTTTCGCATCCAAACACCTATTCAGCATGGCCATACACCAAACCATTTCTTGCTTTCACAAGCCACATCTCAAGAAAAACCATTTTAAGCTAGCCAAAAATCGACCCATGCATTTTATCAGAATCCTATGGTAACCAGAGACATCAACCTAATCAAGCAAACAGTCTTCAAATTGTTGACAATGCCTTACATTTGTCAGGAAAATGATTAAGCCTCACGAATCGAGAAATACAACAGTCCAAGTTCTTGAGACTAAATTTTTGGTCATATCCCCAATGGAACTGGGACAAACTATAATCCCTAGAGGGATAAGGAAAATTCTGGTCCATGGTTGCAACAAAGACGAATCACCATCCTTTTGAGAGTCTCAATGATGTATAAGGAGAACTATAGCTATCTCCTGTATTAGACTTCACATCATGCAATCATGATAACATTTGATATCATGCATTCACATTACCATCTTACATTATCATTTTTATAATATCACTTCAAGCTAGGTTTGCCGAACCTCTAAAGAATTCTTGGTAAGAACTCTAAGCTTCGCAAACCAAGTGTCATTCAAGTAAGGTCCTTTTCTTCTCATCACCTTATGTCAAAACCCTTTTTATCAAGCAACTACTGTCAAAGTGTTGGTGTCAAGAAATTGTTATCTAGAAACTGTCGTAAAAAAAAAATTTTGTAGAGAACATTCGTCAGAAGCTTTTTCAAGAAATTTGTCAAGAACTAGTGCCAAAACCTTTTTCATCAAGAAATTTTGTCATGAACTTCTAAAAGCTTGTAGTAGAAGTTTTATCGAAAACTTTGTCGCCACATGCCAGTGGCACCCCTTAAAGCTCACAAGTCAGTGGCACCCTTAAAAGCCCATAAGTCAGTGGTACCCCTTTAAGCCCACAAGTCAGTGGCACCCCTTAAAAGCCCACAAGTCAGTAGCATCCCTTTTAAAGCCCATAAGTCAGTGGCACGCCTTTAAGCCCACAAGTCAGTGGCACCCCTTTAAGCCCACAAGTCAGTAGCACCCTTTTAAAGCCCATAAATCAGTGGCACTCATTTTAAAGTCCACAAGTCAGTGGCACATTTTTCAAAGCCTACAAGTCAGTGGCACCCCTTTAAGCCCACAAGTCAGTGGCACCCTTTTAAGCCCACAAGTCAGTGGCACCTTTTTCAAAGCCCATAAGTCATTGGCACCCCTTTAAGCCCATAAGTCAGTGGCACCTTTTTAAAGCCCACAAGTTAGTGGCACCCTTTTTAAAGCCCACAACTCAATGGCACCCTTTTAAGCCCACAAGTCAGTGGCACATCTTCAAAGCCCACATGAACTGGTGGTACCCAAGTCTAAGTCAAAGCCCACACGAGCTGATGGCATCTAAGTCTAAGTCAAAGCCTTCACAAGCTGACGGCACCCGAGTCAAAGCCCGCGTAAGCTAGCGGCGGTCAAATCAAAGCCCACACAAGCTGGTGGCACCCAGGTTTAAGTCAAAGTTCGTACAAGCTGGCGGCACCCACACCAAAGATCCACGTTATTCTGTACCTACCTAAGGGGTCAAACCTTAAAAAGCCTAACACCCTAGTGTTCTAGAAGCGTCAATCCACCCTAAACAAAATAGTGGCTATTTGTCTTTGCCCTGTTCTTAATTCTCAGCAACGGTCAAAGAGGGGCAGCGGTAGACACCTTATTTTATCTGAGCTAATTTTAGCAATCCGGAGCATGGACGTAAGAGGGGGCGATGATCGTCGGGCGATAAAAAGTATTTTAATGATGTCAGAAGGCCTAGGGATCATATCAAAGGTAAATGCAAAGATGTGGCATCAAATGACGTAGTTCAAGGTGTCTAGGGATAAAAGAAATGAGAAAATTCATAATTTTACTTGAATGTATCGATACATGGTTCTCGTGTATCAATACAATGCTCCAAAGTGCCAAAATTTTGAAATATCCCCATTTGTATCGAATCAACATGTAGATATATCGATACATAAGCCTCTGTATCGATACAAGACCTCATGTATCGATACTAGGCCATGCCAGGACCAAGACATGCATTCTGTAAAGAAATGTATCGATACATATCAACATGTATCGATACAGTGGTTCATAGTATCGATACAATGATTCATAGTATCGATACACACAAGGTTTTTGGACTAAATGTATCGATACATTATGCAATGTATCGATACATATAGGCTATTTTCATGGCCCGGGCATTTTTGACTCGTCCACCATTGATCCAAAACTCAATTTTAATTCGTTTCTTTGCAACAGGAAAGATTAAAACACATGTCAAATTATGAATTTAGACTTTTAAATTAATCAAAACATTTTTTTAAAAGTTTAAATTGGATCAAAAGGGTCAATGTCATTTGATCACCCTACTCCTTCTTTGTTGTTGGCCAATGTCACCATCAACCACCCTAGTTGCTGGAAAATCATTTCAGCATTTAAACTAGCCACCTTATGCCCATCACATTGGCAGCAAGATACCTACTACAGCCACCCTATAGCCACCATGCTGACATCACCTTGTCCCCCTTGAGAAATGGCTAAAAACACCTCCAATTTGGCTCCAAAAGGCTAGTATAAATGGACCACTTCTATATCAGCAAAAAAAAAAAGGTTAGATTCTAGCTCATTTACACTTCCAAAAACACATTCATACACTAAGAAAACCAAATCCCGTAGCTTTTCACCCACCATCCAAAAACAGCCCCAAAATACTTACTTTCAACCACTACACACTCCAAAAATCACCCACATCCATACTAGAACCAAAACCTCATTATTTCTTTCTTTTTCTTGCTTGTTCAGAACAAGGAAGAGAGGGAAATTCAAGCTATCTCTGCTGCTCCAACTATTTGGCCAAAGTTGAAGTTTTGTTGGTATAACTTCCTACTCTATCACTTATATTTCTGTTTTTCAGCATCTTCATCATTATAGTGAGCTCTCCATGTTTCCATCACCCTCTTAGGATTATCATGCATTATTTTGGCATTTGGTTGTGATCGTTTAAGATTTGGATGCCTTAATGTCCCTTTTATGTGCAAAATGCCTCATTTCATCCTCATTAGTTTGATATCTCTT
>JBBYHK010000009.1:4423828-4478097 GCA_038382065.1 Adansonia grandidieri
TCATGCCTTGTTTTTGAGTCCAAACTTTGAGTGGCATGATTAACAGGCTGTTTCATCATCCCAAACTACTCAGGGCTGTGCAAATGAGTTTGTGATGCTCATGCCACTCTTTTCCTTCAATCATGGACGTTCTAATGTCAATGACTTGAGTTTGGACCTGTAAACATAAAGAAAATAAGAAATATCCTCTGCTTTGCCCTGTCCCCTGCTAGCAGCACAACTATTGCAAATTAAAAAATTACTTTAAAATACTAAACGATTTTTCATGAATTTTTTGATATTTTCCACTCAAAGTGCGTCAAACTATCTTTAAAACGAAGTCTTATTCACCCCCAGGTCATTCCAGATGAGAGAGTTATGATTTTTCAAATCTAAACTGTCTAGAACCTTTGGAATCTGAACATGTATTCTAGTTGGGCCGTTTAGACCCACTAAATGATTTTTCCAAATTTTTCAAACATTTTTCCTAAAAGATTCATGAAATTCCTTTTTCAAAAAGGTATGGCTTGCAATTTTTCAACATCAAATGAGTCCGGGGTGATTTTTCAAATTTTTTCACACCTTGTCCCTCATATGCTCTGCCAGTAGCCTAATCAATTTGAAATTGAAAATTTATTTCCCTAGAAAGTGACTTTTTAGGATATTGGGAACACTTTTAGATTGACCCTCATCGAGCTTCCTTTCTAACAGTGTCTTGTCCACCCTTTAAAGCCTTCAAACCAATTTAGAATAAATTCAGGAAGCGGGATAGCGTGATGTTGTCCCCTGTTTTTGGTTATGGTCAAAATTGAGTTGTTTTCCATAACTTCATCTCGAGACATTCGAATGTCACCACAGCACCCTGATCAGCCTCGACAACATGCTTTGACCTCCCACAAGCTCGTATCAAGGCACAAACATACTTTACATCTTTACCATCCTCGTTCACAATAATTTCTTTTGCCAAAAGTCATCAAAATGCTCACTAGTTTTCTAAATCACAAAGTTTTGTCAATTTAAGTTTTCCAACTCAACTTTTCTAAAGAGTGTCAGACGTGTCACTTTTGGGGGTACTCCAACCCCGATATTCTGAGGGGATACTCCAACCTCACTTTTCAAAATTGTCGTGATTGAAAAATCTTCCTTTCTCAAAATGATTTGTCATCCACGGGGATACTCCAACTCTGACCTTCTGAGGGGATACTCCAACCCCGCTTTTCAAAATTGTCAAGATTTAAAAACTTCCTTTGTCAAAATTATTTGTCAGACACGGGGATACTCCAACCCCATCTCTTTGAAAGGATACTCTAACCCTATCTTTTGACTACAACTAAATTTTTCTCCTTTCCAAACTTCCATGAATGTGTCAAACAAACCTCGTTCAATCAAGAAACCCAGATGCATCTCAAAAATTGTTGATTCAGTTATTCCCAGATAATCGATGCCAATTGCGAGATAAATTCCAATAGTCCATCCCTTTTCTTTATCATTGCATTGAATGATTCATGTTATGTTCTCCAAATTACTAAGACCAAAAACTTTCACCATTTTTAGACCACGTGGAAAACAAAACTCTCACATACAATAAAGTTCAACTTTTAACTAAAATCATATCATTTATACAATAATTAAAAGCTATCCTAACTCGTGGGTTGCTCAATTTGTACTTTAGAAAGGTTGGTTTTAGAGATAATGCTAACTAAGCATTATCTTAAATTAGTGCTTGGAAATTAGTTTAGGTAAATACTTATAAGATTGCTTTTGTCGGTTTTAAACTTAAAAGGTCATTTAATTAAACTAAAATCATCAAATTACTTATTTTCATAACTTATTTTTTTTCTTTTAACTTTTATCTTATTAAAAAAATTATATATTTAATGTTACATTCGTATTCTATTACGATTATATTCAAAGTTTATATTTTCTATATTATTATTTTGAGTCTTAAAGGCTTATAAGATATTTCTAAAGAAGCTAAGATATTTTGGTCTTTGTTTGATAACAGGGATAAAAAAGTCTTCTTTATTTTAACAACTTAAAAAGGAAAAAAAAGAGTTGCTTTTTGCCTGATAAAATGAGAAAGGAGTTGGTCTACGCTATCTGCTTTCTTCACTTTTTCTTATTTTCTTTATTTTCTTCCTTAAATTACTCATCTCTTTCGATCACCAACCTACTACTCATCTTTTCCAACCATTTTTGATAGTCTCATATACTTAATTGTTATATTTATAGATTAAATTGTTGGTTAGCTTAAAAAGTCAAGGGATTAAAAAAGTTGCCAAAGTATACTGAGATACGAACCTTAACATATTAAGTAGTCAACAATTTGAATTATCGTATGGCCCTAACCGATTAGATGAATTGTTCATCTAAACCTCTCATGAGGAAATACGAGAGTGATTAGGTTAAAAAGTTGTCACTTATCTTTTTCAGCTAGCAATGATCAGTCACCTTTTAAAATCTTGAAGAGTTACAAAACTCTAAATGAATGATTTTTATGGTCTGCGTATAACAAAAATCTAAAAATTGGGCTTGGGAGTTGGTTACACCACAAGTAAGGACTTAATCCCTCTTGTGATGCCTAATAAATTGGTATGAACTAATCACACGTATCCAAATTTATTTTTCTCGGTTTTAATCATATGTATTCAATCATAATCCCCTTTTATTTATCAAAATCAAACACATATCACCAAAAATAAAAAACATGTATCCTCAGACTCATTCCAGGTACTTATAAGAGCAATCGATTGTTGGTTTGGGACTAGCTTGAATTTACACTTGATTCGGAGTTGAAGTCATTATAAAGGAAAATTTCCATAAAAGCATTTAACACCAAAAAAAAAAAAATCACTAATTGACTTTATTTTCAGTATCATTTGTCAAATTTGACTCCATTTAAGCAATCATAAAATACACTTAGATTAAATTGTAAAAATTACAACATTGAAAACAAGATTTAAAATCAAGTTTATTTAATTCAATTGGGAAGCCTTAATATGAGACACTAGAGAGCTTCTAGAAGACATTCCACGACCTATTGACACACTTAACGTGACTCCCGGAATTAGTTCCGAGGCATCCGAATGTCTTGGAATAGTGGACAACAAAACCAAAGAGACTTGAAACCAGGAGACATATTTGACCTTTCAAGCTTTCTGAATTTATTACGGATTATTCTTATCGCATAAAATCACCAAATCAAATTCTAATGAATGCTTACTCACTTTATTTACTAAAAATACTCAAAAAATGCCAAAAAATCATTTTGGCTGCCACTTGCATTTTTTAATTGTAGCCTACTACATCATATAGTGTGTCTAACTAGTACGCTTTCCAAAAGTTTTTTCCCAATTCATCCAGAATACCCATCAGATGACCATCCATGCTAAGAAAGCTTATTCATTCTAAATTTATCCCAAATATAAGAAAAATACACAAAAACGATAATCCTAATAAAAAAACAACTCATTTTACAGCTCAAGCATTGAAACATAAATGCTAATAGCTTGTATTCCAAGATTTTTCTATATTTGTCCAATCATGAAATTGAATGTTTCAAAAGCTTATCATGTAGCTCAGTCAATGTGGATTACAAAAAAAAAAAAATAGCGAAAAAATTCCTAAGGTCTATAACCTATTCGAAAATATTTTCTTTTTGCGAGACTATTATGCAGACTACAATAATAGCTTTAACACAACTTCTTGTTATGAAGCGTTATATCATTTTTTTTTATAACATGTTTCCAGACATTTGAAAGTGCAGAAGACCAAATATACTGCATGAATGTCCCATATGAGGAAACAACAAAGACTTCTTAGTGACTCAACCTATAACTATGTTGTCTGACATTGGCGATATGTTCAGAGTCATACAAATGTCTTTGCTTTTATCACTTTTATTCATTATTATTTATTCTTAACACGAAAGAGGCACACCAATGCCACTCACTTCTGTGTTGTAACCAACAATTAAGTGAGACTAAACATCATACTTTGACTCACCTAAACATTCCTAGTGACCCATATTACGGCTCAGTAAGTTAGACTCAAGAAAAAACACTTTAAAACACCTAGAAAACATTTATGTTGGCTCCAAATAAGCTCTAAACCAAGCTATTTTATTAAATGTCCCCAAGTTGTTCATGGAAGAACTTATTAAATAGAACCAAGCCTTCACTCACCTATTGATTGAGTGAGCCAAACTTGTTCTTAGGTGTTGTTTTTAGAAAACAAGGTTTTTACACATCCAAAACACTCTAGCATTTAGTTGATCAAACATGGAATGTACTAACATATAAATTCTAGCAACTAATCAACCACAAACCTAGTTGAAACATCAATTAGCTTTAGCCAAGCCTACCTAAGCTATAACATGCTTATCCAATCATCAATTCTCATCAAATTCTCATGTTTTAACAATCAAACAAAAGAGAACAAACTTGATTATAATCTAATCAACATGATTAACATTCAAAGCATGCTTTCAATCATTCAAGCTTAACAATTAAGCATATAAGCTTCTAATTTCATCAAATTAAATCTAAATATCAATTTACACAACAACTTAATTCGTCAACATTTCACTAAGGCATATTCATCCAAACCAAGCCGAATCAAGAACCTAATGAAAAGCTTGGTTGAATCTAGCAAATGATATTTAAGCTTGTTTGAATCATGTTCTCAGTTCAAGAACTTAGTATTTCATCATTAAGCATAAGATTCAAGTTCTAGCTACTTAGATTTTAACTCACACTAGCTTAAATTACTCAAATTATGCTAGAATAGATCAATTAAGCTCAAGATCACATCAACGTTCTAGTTACTTAGATTTTAACTCACACTAGCTTAAATTATGCAAGAATAGATCAATTAAGCTCAAGATCACCTTAACCTAAGCTAGTCGAACATGCTTTAGGCTCTTCCTAGCTAGTTTGAACATGCTTCAAGCTTGAATGCTTATGGATTTCATCTTCAAAGTATGATTTTAGCTCAATATACTAACATCTCAACTCAACTAAACTTAAATCATCAAGATCTTAAGAAAAAGGTTGGCCAAACTAGAGATTAGGGATCTAAGGTTGTTCTAACAATTAAACATGATTTCAATTTCATTTCTTCAATTAATCATCAAATCTAAAACCTATCTTGAATCAAGATCAAAACATCACTTCATCATAGATTAAGAATGGTCAAATCAAGAGAAGCAAGAAATCACCAAGGCCAAATCTTATCCAAGCAAGAATAAGCATAGATCAAATGTTAATCATGATAATTGGATTGAAATTAAAGAGATGAGAAAGAAATTATACCTATTCCAAGCTATTCTCTTCCATGAAGTATGGAAAGTGAAAGAAAATGAATATTCTAAAGTATCTAAAATATAGAAAATATCTTAATGAGAAAGTGTGTAAAGGTGAAAGTTTCCAAATGAATAGGCACCCACCTCTATTTATAGTTTCCATACTAGTGATTTAATTGTAAATCACCCTAATGTGAGATTAAACTAATCATTAACATCCTAATAAAATTGTTGTGAAATGATTTTTGTGCCCTGAATGAATAGATGAGCACATTTTACCTATTAAGCACATGGTGAAATTTAGCTATGACATATTTTTACACTTGTAAATGTACAAATTTTTGTAACACTTAATTTAGCATGATATATCAAAATAAAAATGCAATTGAATGTTCCATCTTGTAGTAGAATGTGTCCTAATGACTTTCTTTAGAAAAATCTAAAATTTTCTATTTTAGACCTCTCGGATTAAAGCCCTCAAGAACTCCTGTCGTCTTAATTTCTATGGTCCTTTCATGACTCAATCTCGATTACACTTTCTTAACCTAAAATCCATATTCAATTTCATTTTGTTCCAATCAATTTCAAAATCTGAGTTGTAAAACTCTTCCAATTTTAAAATCTAACTCCAAGCCAAAAAGTTAACATTTTATAGTTGACTTTTGCCACTTTGTTGCCTTTTGCCACTTTGTTGACTTTTGATTTCAACTTCTTAAACAAGTTTCTTTTTCATCCAAATGTTATTAATAAATACTCTAATTATCTTAGAGGACTTCTACCAGTCAACTTTTGACATTCTCAGATCTTTAAGATCCAGGTCTTGGTTTTCCAAAGCCAGCATCTACCTCCTAAATTAGACAATTAAGCCTAGCTGCCTTATTATATTAAACTAAGCTCATAGAAATGAACCTAAACCTTAATGAGACCTTTCTATCATTTATAACTCATCTAAGAGGATCCGAACCTAGAAAATTCCATCTAAACCCTAAAATTAGGAAAAAGTTAACTAAGAACTTAAGCAAAATAGGGTGTTTGTAGCTACCTCTATTTGGTTGTTGCTAAGAACTTAGTAACTAGGCAAAGATTAAGTATACATGATTTTGTTTCGGACTTGGTAAGCCCCTTCACAAGAAATTTTCCATTAAATTGATGAGGTTCCAACTCTATTAGTCTTCCACTTACCTAAATGTATTGGATTTAATAGGAAATCCAAAAATACTGACTTTACTAGTCTTCCACATAACAAAGTAAAGTGGACCGACACACATATTTCACTATCTTCCACATAACCAACTGAAGCGGACTCAATTACCAACTTTATTGGTCTTTATGATAACCAAATAGAGTAAACTCAATATAGAATGCCTACTTCAATGATCTTATATATTGTCAAATGAAAAAGACTTGACACTAAACCTACTTCACTAATCTTCCACATAATAGAATGAAGAGGACAAAAGAAAGTAGCTTCACCAACCTTCCACATAATTATATAAAGCACATAAAAGGATCACACTTCACTAATTTTCCACAAAACTAAATGAATTTGACAAAAGAAAATCTCTATTCGATCTTTCACATAATCAAATGAAGCTGACCCAAAATCGACTCCATTGACCTTTCATATAATCGAATGAAGCAAAAAATTAACTCTGTCGATCTTCCACATAATCAAGTGAAGTTGACAAAGAAAAGCTCCATTGATCTTCTACATAATCAACTGAAGTAGGCTCAAATTGACTCCATGTGTCTTCCAGATACAAGTGAAGCAAACTTAATCTCCTTTCTATAGGGCATAACCTTCCTACAAGGTGCCAATTTTGCTAGTTTTCTATCTAATCAGTTAGACTTAACTTTCTTTTTTTGCATTTATTAAAGATATTGGATTTAATTCTTCGGGGAAGAACTGATATTACTTGAGGTAGCATCCACTAGGGAACAATCTTTTTTTCCATAGACACCGTTGGGATATTTTTCCTATTGAATATCTTCTATAATGCAACATGAATGCATGATTCGTACTTTCATGTTAATATGCAATCACAATACAAGATTCATTTGTCATAATATATCTAGATATGAACCTCAATATATCAGAGCGAACAACACATCGAATCATTATAGGGCCCTAGCTGATTAGACGAATCGCTCATCTGAACCTCTCGTATTGAGTACGAAAATGACTGGGTTAAGGAGTCACCATCGTTCTTTATTTCGTTAGGTGTGATTGGCCACCCATTAAAATCATTCACTAAAGAGTTACGAGACTCTAAAGGAACAATTTTATGATTTGTGTATATCAATGATCTATAAATTTAGGCCAGAAGTTGGTTGCACCACAAGTAAGGACTTGATCCCTCTCATAATGTGCAGTAATTGGTACCAAGTAATCATTCATATCCGAATTTGTTTCCCCTGATTTCATCATGATCCCCCTTTTATTGACAAAAA
Source organism: Adansonia grandidieri (assembly GCA_038382065.1). Taxonomy (NCBI): domain Eukaryota; kingdom Viridiplantae; phylum Streptophyta; class Magnoliopsida; order Malvales; family Malvaceae; genus Adansonia; species Adansonia grandidieri. The sequence goes on from JBBYHK010000009.1 coordinate 4,431,561, forward strand.
TCAAACAAATATCACTAAAAAATGTATCCCAAAATTCTTATCGGGATTAGCTTGAATTTACAACAGATTCAAAGCTAAAATTATTTGTGAAGAAAAAATTCTATAAAACCATTTGACTTAAAAAATACTTACCAATTGACTACCATTTCAATGCTTTTTATCAAATTTGACTCCATCTAAAGGAAATCACAGGAATAATATACTTATACTAAATTGAAGAAACTACAACTTTGAAAACAAGGTTAAAAATCAACTTTATTTAGCTCAACTTAGAAGCTTTAATGTGAGCCACTAGGGACCTTCGGTAGGACACTCTTATACCTAGGGATACACTAAACATGACTACTGGAGTCAATCCAAAGCATCCGAATGTCTCAGAATAATGAACATCAAAACCAAATAGACTTGAAATAAGGTACAGAGTTGGCCTTTTAAGCTCATTGAATTTATTCTCGATTATTCCTATCATATAAAATCATCAACTTAAATTCTAATGAATGCTGACTCATTGTATTCAACCTACAAATATTCAAAAAAATGCCCGAAAATCATTCTAGCTTTCATGTAATTTTTTTATTTGGACAATACTACATTGCACAACACATTCAAAAAACCTGACTTCTAGAATTTCTTCCTAATTCATCTAGAATACCCACTTTATGATCCATATATCCTTAGAAAGTTTATTCACTCTAATTTTATCTTAAAATTTGAGAAAAATATAAAAAAATGATAATCCTAATAATAATAGTTTGTAAATCTAATTAGGCATTAAAACATAGCCATCCAGACAACTCAAATTTCGAGATTTTTATGTCTTCATCCAATCACAAAATTGAATGTTTAAAAAGCCTATTACATAGCCCAATCAATGAGGACTATAGAAAAATACAAACAAAAATTCCTAGGTTTATAACTTATTGAAAATATATTTTATGAGACTATTGCGTTGGACTGCAACAGTAGCTGTGACACAACTTGTGATCATGAAGCCTTTTGTCAAATTTTTAAAACACATTTCTTGACGTCCGAACATCCAGCAATGGGACCAAATAAACTCTATGAATGCCTTATATGAGGAAAACAAAGACTTTTAAGTGCCAATACCTAGAACTATATTTCCTAGCATTGACGATATGCTTTAGAGTCATGCGAATGTTTCTGCTTTTCTCGGTTTTATTCATTATTATTTATTCTTAACAATGAGAGGCACACCAATGCCACTCATGTGCTATAACCAGCAAACATAGTGACACTAAACACTATATTTTAACTTGCCTAAACTTCACCTAATGACCCATATAAAAGCTCACCAAGTTTAGACTTAGTGAAGCATATTTTAGCACTTAGAAAATATTTTTATTTGCTCCCAATCAGCTCTAAATCAAGCTTTTATATTTACATCCCCAAATTACTCATTAAAGACTTATTGAACAAAACCAAACCTTGACTTACCTATTAATTAAGTGAACCAAAGCTTGCCTTTAGGGGATCAATTTAGAGAAAATAAGGTTTCACACATCTTAAACACTCTTACTTGCATTTTATCAGATATATAGAATACTAACCTATAGCCTGGCAACCAATCATCCATAAAACCTATTCTAATCACAAGACAACTTAGCTAAATTTATGTAAGCTAAATATGCTTATCTAATCATTCATTTAGCATTAAAATCTCATCAATAAACAATCAACACAAGAAAACAAGGTTGGATTCAATTCAATCAACATGATTAACAATTAAAACATGCTTTCAACCGCTTAAGCTCAACAATTGAACAAGATGCTTATAAATTCATCCAGTTATGAGTCAATATCAGCTACCCAAATTTAGTTCAACTTAATTCATCTAAATTTCATCATTTAAGCATCAATTATGCAAAGTCCACATAAGCACACCAACATTCCACCATGGAAAAACCTAGCTTGTTATTTCATAGTTTGTTTGAATGCTTTACCTAGTTCAAGAACTTATAATTTCTTCATTTAACATAAGATTTAAGTTTTAATCACCTAGGTTTTAGTTCAAACTAGCTTAAATTATTAAGATTGTGTAAAATTAAATCAATTAAGCTTAAGATCCACCTAACCTAAGCTAGCCGAACCATATTCCTTCATTCTTCTCATAATCGAACACCTACTAAGCTCAAGAATTCAAGATTTCAACATCTAAACTTTTTAATTGTAGTCAATATCATTAGATTCTAGCTCAAGTAAAGTCAAATCATCAAAACCTTTAAATCATGTTGGCTGAAAGCTAGATTTAGGAATTTCATCTTGTTAAAACCTAGGTTAAGCTCACTGATCATGATTTAAGCTAGATTTCAATAATTAATCATAAGATCATGCTTTAAACAATAAGAAATCAAATGAATCATAGCTCAAATCAAGATCAAAGCCCAATATCATCATGAATCAAGTTGGCTATCCAAAAGCCTGGAAACACTATGGCCAAAACATGTATAAGCATCGTTAAGCATGAAACAATCAATAAACATGCTAATTGAAATGAAATTGAAGAGAAAAGTTAAATATTATAGCATTCCAAGCTTGATCTTGTCCTAAAGATGATGAAAGCTTGAGAGAAAAATAAATATTCTAGATTTTCTAAAATTTTATGTGCTTAAAAGTTGTTGATTATAGGCCTTAAAGTTGGTGATGTAAGCTTTAATCACCCTATTGTGATCTTAGCTTAATCACTAAACTTAAAGAGAAATGACATTACTACCTTTAATGAATAGATGATTTAGATTTGGCACATTTAGACATAAAAATCATGTCTTTGATGCTGTAAAAATTTTTTGCCATTTGTTTCATGCCATGTGGCTCAATATAGCCAGTATATGAATCTTAACCAGCTCGACTGAAAAGGTAGTGTACCCCTTGTTCCTATACATCTCTTTATATCATTATTTTTTTCAATTCTAGAGGCCATTTCATTATTATTATTATTATTATTTTTGTTTTCATGGATTAGGTCGTAAAGATGAATCGCTTACTCGACTTAACCTTAAAAGTCATTATGAAATGACCATTTGTCTCGGAGTAGTAACCAATGTGCTTTGGCTAGGAGTTCATATTTTGAAGGTTACAGTACCCTTAAAAACAAACTTCGAGATCTACGATAATGCCACAACTCACTTGAAAGAATCCAAAAGTTAGTTACAATCATGACTAAAGATTGATCCTTCTCATGATGCTTGGCAATCAGTACCTTTTAGCCACATGTTAACTAAAATTATGATCTTTATTCGATTTTAATATCCAGTAGTTAAGTATAATTCTCATTTATAAAAAATTTTCAAATCCTAAATTTATTATATTGTATGAGAAAATTGGGTTTTTAATATTTTTGAAAATCAAAAATGTCTTTTGTACCGGATCAAAGGACAAAAAGAACACGAATAGTTCTAACATTATTTTTTTGTACCTTACTAGAAAGCCAAGAGAATATGAAAGGTTTTAAAAATCAAAATATCTTTCGCACCCCACCAAAGGGCTAGAGGAATATGAAAGGTTTTATTTTTCCCAGATTCATGAAAACCTCAAATATCTTATTTCTCAAAGGATATCTCGTTACTAAAATAATTTGCGAAACCCTTTCCATATTCTGAGAGACATTCCAAATATTACATTAAATTGGAGACATTACCTTAATTTTAAAAATTATGAATTTATAATATAACTTATTTTAAGTGCCCCTAAAGCCCTTCGACCTAAAAGTATCATGGTGACTTTAAGGACTCGATTCTAAGGTAAATTATTAAAATGTCCCTGAGGTATACCTTCGACATGAAAGTATCTTATAATCCTAAAGGACTCCATGACATCATAAAAAGTTAAACCTATCCCTATTATGGACCTTCGACATATATGTATCCTGGTGATTATAAAGGACTCGATTTTAAGGTAAATTACTAAAAAACCCTTAAGGTTTACCTTCAACATATAAGTATCTCGGTGCCCTAAAGGACTTGACAATTATTATAAAAGGGTTAACCTATCCCTATTATGCACCTTCAACCCATAAGTACCTCGATGATCCCTAGACAAATTACAAAAATGCCTCTAAGATTTACGTTTGATGTAAGAGTACCCCAGTAACCCTAAAAGACTTGATAATGATGTGGAATGACAATTGTACACTAAACGGGTAACTCATATGACAAAAATGACCTAAAATGCAAATTTTGCTAGTTGGTCACTATATTTACCAAAATTACATTTTAACCCCAAAAGGGCTAAAATGCTAAAAATGTTTTTAAATGACTTAAATACCCTAAATGGGTGATTTGATGCAAGAAAATGTCCTTTTAACCCTAAAATGTAAGATTTTCCTAATAAACTCCAAAGTTTTCCAACTTTGCAAAATAGCCTTTATATGAAATAAATTGCAAAATCAAATATTAAACATATTAAAATCAAAATGGAAAATTCACCAAAAATCATAAGGATCATTTGGCGAATGACATTTGGCCTTAGAACAATTATTTTACTTTTACAAATAAGTCCTTGAACTTTTAAAATGTATGGAATGCTTTCAAACATATTAGAAATGCATGAAAGACACCCCTAAAGATCTACAGGTGATTCAGCCAAGCTATATAGCCTTCTAAAATACTTTTGCAAGTTTTGAAATTAGTCTCTACATGATTTAAACTTAAAAATTAATCATTAAAACACATCATAAAAATCATGAAAAACATACTAAAAGTCACAGAAAGCTTTCAGCCAAGCATGGATGGAATTGAAAAATTAATTTAATTTTTACAATTTAGTCTTTAAGTTTTCAATAATTACTAAATAGCCTAAAAAATCAACAACATCACCAAATTACCCTTGATAGGTTTGGCCAAGCATGGAAATACCCTTCCAAGGCCTTAAAAATTTTGGAAAAAATTTTTTTAAGGCCTTTGCAAGTTTCAATTATTACAAAAATAACATAAAACACCATGAGATGAATCATTAAAATTTACTTAAAAGGTGACCATCATATTTGGATAATGCTTATAACAGCCATAAACAATTCTTTTCCATGCATCCTCATGAATATGAATAAAAATATATGACCTAGTTTCAAATATGCAAGAAATCATAGAAAATAATTAGCATATCAACATACTTCATCAACAATCAACATCAAAACATCAGAAAAAATAATACAAAAATATATACACACAAAAATAACATCATTTCTACCAACAAACACAAGTTATCTTGATAAAGATCAATTTATTGCTAATAAAAATCAAATATAACAATTAAATCAAGAAATTTTGATCATGGCTTTCATACTTGGCCTTTCAACATGGTTAAAAATCCATGAGCACAAGTAACCATAAAGCTCACCAAAAGATGAAAAATGCATGAAATGAACAAAAATCAAGAGTTTTCAATGTAAATATCTACCTTAAAAGCTTGAAAATTCTATGTTTTTGGTAAGCATTTTTGCATGAACACCTAAAGCTTCATTTTGAATTATCATTCCCTTATTTGTAATGGAAGGATTTGGCCAACATGATTTTTCCATCACCTTGGCCAAATGGCCTTTAAATTTTTCTTTTTTTTATTTTTTTATTATTTTTTATTAATATTATCTTTTTTAGATTTTTTTTTTCGTTTTTGATAAGAATTAATTAATTAGTTTAGTCCTTTTGTGTGATTTAAAATGTTAAGTCACCTAGCCTAATATTAGGCTTCATAATATTTTAGGTAATATTAAACTTATGATAAAATTCAATCTCGGTTAAATTAGTTCTTCTATAATCAAATTAAAATGAATATATGCAAGTTATCAAAAATGTATAAATAAATAAAATTATAACTGTAAATATTATGAAAAAAATCAAAGAAGTAAAGTGGAAGGACTAAATTGTAAGAAATAAAAAGTTATAAATTGACAATTTCAATAACGAATTTACTCATATAAAAGGCCCAATTAAATTTTCATATAAAAATTTAGGAGAGAGAAAAATTATTGGACTTTGTTGTAAAATTAGTAGGCTTGTTGGAATAAACAAAATTGGGCCTCTTACGATTGTTAGAAATCCCTAATGAGCTTTGGAAAATTTTTTGGGCTTGATGGGAAAATAAAATGGGCTTGATAAGCTTGTTAGGCTTGTAAAAAAAAAAAGGGCTTTTGGGCCCATTAAGAAAATTAATGGATTTCAAAGCCCATAAACTGAAAAAAAATATATTTTTCCCATTTAAAAAATAAAATTAATAAAACTTTCATATTTAAATTCCAAAATAAATTTTTGGGAAATTTTATGTGCAAGAAAAAAGTAACTAATAATTTTGAACTCGTAAAAATTTACAAGGAAAAATCCTTGCGGATGAAAGTAAAAATGAATTAGAATTTCAAAAAACTATATCCCAGGTATTTTTATTGAAATATGTAAAAATATTTAGAATTTTGTACTCTAAAAAATTTTACAGATAGCAAAAAGTTCAAATTTTGGAACGAGAAGATTCCAAAAATATATTCAAATTTATCAAAATTAATTAAATTCAACATATTACAAAAAAATATTAAATTATAAAAATAATCAAGATGAAAACCTGAATCAAAAACAAATTTTACTAGGAAAAATTTCGCGAGCATGACATTTGCAATATAATGAAAAATTTAATTTTAATAAATAAATTTGATAACTTGGCATCTTATGTTATAAAATGCCAATGTGGATTTTTCTTAAGCTTTTTTTTCTTTTTGAAATGAGTGTTAGTATAAATGCTAGACGAATGTCGATAAAAATATATGGCTGTCATTTCCAAAATTTTACAAAAAACTCAAAAAATCCCTAATAATGGGAAATTTGACCATAGCAATGTATGCGAAAATCAATTTCAAAATTTCTAAAGAATAAATTTAAATACTAATTTTTTTACCTTAATATGCATCTTTTTAATCCAAGACTCATTATTTGTAACCCTCGTAATGGTGATTTTTCTATCACATGCAAAATGATCATTTAGACATAATCAAATAGGTCTTGAAAACACCAATCTACTTGGAGGAAGTTGAACCTATCGGGATGATTACCTAATTATCGGTCTAGGATATTTTAACATTGTTAGGGAAAAGGCCTAGACAAAATTAGTTGTCTATAGCTACCCTTTTTGGACTATTTTTGAAGATTAGAAATAGGGCAAAGACTAAGTAGACACGGTTTTGTTCAGGTCATGATAAGCCTTTTATAGATTTATATATATGTATAGGCCAACTACATTGGTTTTTTTATCCAACCAATTACATTGGGCTTTCACCTTTTAATGCCAATTTCACTGAGATGGAACCATCAACTTCTCTTAGGCTTTTCATTTTGGTGCCAATTTCACTAAGATAAAACCATTTGCTAATCTTGGGCTTTTTATTTTGGTGCCAATTTTGACAAGGGTGGAACCATAAACTACTCTTAAGCTTTTCATTTCAGTTCCGATTTCAACTAGGCCAAGTCCATCATCTAATTTTGAGCTTTCAATATTTTGGTGCCAATTGTACAGGGATAAAACCATCAGCTACTCTTGGGCATTTTCATTTTGGTGCCAATTTTGACAAGGATGAAACTATCAGCTACTTTTGGGCTTTTATGTAAGCCAACTTTATTGGTTTTTTACCAAATGAAAAGAACCTAGAAAAACTTTGCTGATCCTTTGCTTAATCGAATGAAGTTGACTTAAAGCCTTTTTCACTTAGATTCATAGGATTAAATGAAGAGGCCGCTTTACTCCGCTGAGTCCTATCCAAGTGAAGCTGACAAATAACAACTCTGCTGATCCTTCTACTTAATTAGACAAAGTTAACTTGAAGCCTTTTTTACTTACCTTTCACAGGATAAAATGAAAAGGACATATTACTCCATTGGTTTTTAACCAAGTGAAGCTGACAAATAAAAACTCCACCTACATTTCACATGATCGAATGAAGCTAACTTAAATCATATTTTATCTGCCTTTCATATGATCAAATGAAATAGACACATTACTCCATTAGTTTTTAGCCAAGTGAATATGAAAAACTTAAATCCTACTTCACCTACCTTTCATTGGATTGAATGAAGAGCACATATTACTCTATCGATTTTTAACCAAGTCAAACTGACAAACTGAAATCCTATTTTAGCTACCTTTCACATGATCGAATAAAGAGGACATCTTACTCCACTAGTTTTTAACCAAATGAAGCTGAGAAACCTAAATCCTACTTCACCTATTTTTCATAGGATTGAATAAAGAGGACATCTTGCTCCACTAGGTTTTTACCAAGTGAAGCTGACAAACTTAAATCCTACTTCACCTACCTTTCACAAGATCAAATAAGGAGGACGTCTTACTCCATTAGTTTTTAACCAAGTGAAGCTAAAAACTTAAATCCTACTTCACGTATCTTTCATAGGATCAAATAAAGAGGACATCTAAATAAAGCTCAATGTTGGCAAGGTCTCATCAATCTGAACCTCATTGTTGCCAACTTCTTTTCTTTTTGATGGCTTGTTGAACATTTGAATCATTGAAGGCCAATTTCATGTTTGCCCTATGAAATCTTCTTCAAATCTCAATTTCAGGCATCTAAGAAATTTTTGTTTTTTCCTAAAAAGTCATTAAATTAATGTTTATCAATTCAAAAATGCCACTTTATGCAACTGAATAAAAGTTAACATTTCATTATTTAAGGCATATTCAGGTATTCCTTTTAAAACCATGAGAAGTATCAAAGCTTATCTAAATTTCAAGATTTACAAAACAAGATCACCTTCTCATTCCAACTTGGGAAAAATCTACTTGATTAAAAGATATGAAAATTATAGAATAATTTGAATTATGAATTTTCTAATATCAAAGACAATAGACATGCCATCTTTATCTTTTAATGTTAAGGCTTTCTTGTGATAGATGATCACCATTTGGGATATCTTTGAACAAGATAAAGAAATGACTTTAAAGGCACAAATAAGGTGGCACTACTAGAATTTATCTTGAAAAAAATGATATAACAAGCTCAGAGTTTATTAAGACCAAGCTCAAATGGATATTCCTTTTATGAAATTCCTTGAAAAGTAAACAATCAAGTTGTAACATCTTTTCAATCTTCAAATACAATAGCATAATAGGTGTTAAACTAATACTGGTGAACCCTAAATTTCATGAGGTTAATTCAGAAGGCCTTTGGTGCATATTAATTTTTAAGGTAGGACATATGGGCTTTGAAAGATTATCTTAAAAGAAAATATTTGGGATCTACTCAACCTTTTACTGATGTTGTGAGATTTCCAAAAGTTTAGGATTGTTTCTGGATTGGCATGAAAGAGTTTTTTCCATTTGTAGCTACCTTGTTGGTTTAGGAGTAATTCCAAAGCCATTAAGTTTGTTCTAGACTACCCTTTTAGGTTTTCACCCTTTAACTTCATTCGTTTTCCTTTCTCTTTTCTTTCTTCTTTTTTTTTTTTCTAATTGATTGCCTCATCATATTCTTGAGGACTCAAAAATAATCTAGAAAGATGCTTTTTTGAAGATTTCTTAGGAATGGCCTAACAACTTAAAGAGCCATGTTTGATTGAAATGGGCTTTGTAGATACATAATGTAGGCTATGGTTCATGACCAAATCAAGTGTTTAAGGGTAATTAAATCAAAGATCACTCTTCAGAAGGAATTTGATTCGGCAAGTCTTTCAAGATTAACATACATTTTTGTTTCTTTATCATTTTTACTTTATCATTTTTCTTTATTTCTCTTCATTTTCTTCTTTATCTTGCTTTCTTCATTCTTCACTTTAAAGGAATTTGAAATTTAAACTTTGACTAGTCTTTGTTTTAAAGAAGCTTGAGATTTAAACTTTAATCAGGTTTCAACATTTGGCTTATGATAACCAACTTGTTCTTCTTGTAAGTTTAGAATGGGATTTTTTTCCTTTTGATCTTGAAACTTTATTTCACTTACCCTCTAGTATAGAGGGTGATCCTTGATTAAAGTTTAAGAAAAAATAAATAATCAGGCTAAAAAAGGACTACAAAGGGAGCAATTCTTTTATATTTGTGAAAGGATGAGAAAGATGGCCATTTTTTATTTCAAAGAAAGCCATTTAGAGTGACAAGCATTTCGCTAGGAAAAAAGATGTTTTTCTTTGTGAAATCATTTTGAATTCCTTAATAACATGATGTTGCACTTAATTTTTCTTAATTTTTTTCTTTTTTTAACATTTTGTCTTAATGGATTCCCCTCAACTTCATCAACTTCATAGCCACCAATGAAATTTGGTTTTAGTTGTGCTTTTAAGAAAGAAATTGAATTGGCTTGGAGGAATGTCTCGAATTTTACATTTTATTTATCTAGCATTAGATTGAAAAGGTTCTATCCGAGAAGATAAGGTATTTTTGGCTCATTGTTACTCTTATCCTTCTTAAATGAAAGATTTGAAAGAGTGTCATAGAAGTAAGGTAAAAGGCTATCCAAATAAATTTAAGAGATCTTAGGATCCATCATTATTTTAACACTTTTTAATAATCGGTATCTGAATTTTTATGATCATAACCTATTTGTTTGACCTTCATGGAATCTAGAAAAAGAAAATTTTGGTGTAAAAGGTTTATGGTTAGATGTCTAGGACAATCATGTAAATGGAAGTGAAGGACCTTTCTTAGAGAGTTCAACCTAATGGTGGTCATCTATCAAAGCAAAAGTTTTCAAAATGTTGTCATTAGCCTATATACTGGAAGTTATTTTAAAAAAATTCATGGTCCATGATAGAGCGTGCATTATTCAAAATTCATTGTTTCTAAAAAAAGATACAAAATTTTAAAGTTACGATAGAAATTGCCCCTAATTGGCATACTACCATAAGATCAATGGCCCTTAGACCAATCGTTCTTGATAGGCATCCACTAGCTTTTGGAATTTTGCTAGGTCGACATTCCCAAGAGCTTGTGCTTTGTTTTTCTTCCTAGGAATCTTCTAAAGGGATTTGCCTTTTCCTCTCTTTAGGGATGCGTTTTGACTTACAAAAAGAACACAAGTTCAATAACCACCGCTACTAGATTTAGACATGAAATCAGAATCTTTAAAAATTATTCCGGTTGCTATCACCATAAGCCCTAGATGTGCCACAAAAAATTCTAGAAACTTTTTAAAATACCTTGGATTTCACCATTGAAGACTTGTTTTGAAACCAAAAACTTTTGAAATGCTTCGAATTTCACCATCGAATACTTTGAAAAATTTTCTATATCACCATCGATGATGTTTTCAAGATATAAACTTTTAAATGCTTTTAATATCATCATCGAAAACTTTGAAAACCTTTTAAATGCTTTAAATTTCAAAATCAAAAACTTTTTTTGAATGCTTCAAATATCACCATTAAAGACTTGTATTTTTGAATGCTATGAATACCACCATCGAAGACTTTTTAACGATAAAACTTTTAGGCACTTAGAATATCACCATCTAAGACTTGCTTTTTCTTTTTATATGCTCCTAAATCACATCAAAGAAATTTTTGAGTTAAAAACTTTGATGTGCTTCAAACATCACCATCGAAGACTTTTTCTTAAGATAAAAACTTTTGAATGCTTCGAATATATCTATCGAAGACTCTTTTTTTTAGTATCAAAATTTTATTTGACTTTCTCCTTCTGATGGGTTAAGTCTTATTTTGATTTGGGGCTTTCAATTTACGAAACCCTTGTTTCCCTTTATGATAGCTTTTCAAGTTTCTCAAAACAATTTTAAAAACAATTATTTCATTTAAAACCTAGAGGTTAGAAAATGTGATATTCAAGTCTTTTGAGACTAATGATCTTTTGTAAAATTTTCCTAAATCATAATCTAGGTTTTTTGAAAGATGGGTTGAGGGGCTTAAAAAGACTTTGGTTAACCCAAAAATTTCAAGGTGGATAGGATACATGTCTATTTTTTAGGCACGAATGGATCGAGTCATATAAAGTATGAAATTTTTTGAAAATCAGGCCAAGTTGATGTTCCTTTAATTCTTCTAACCATTTGCTCTTCAACAAGTACAAAAATTAGCCGTGAAGGGTTCAAGATTAAAAATTCAAGTTGGAAAGGGGCTGGATTTCATTTTTGAAGTTGGTCTCTACAATTAAAATTTTGACAACCTAAAATACTTAGGGATTTTATGTGTCCCTAAATTTCTTCAAAATTTCAAGAATTCCCATAAGTGATACAGGTGATTCTTTTATTTTGCTCTTTGCTTAGGGCATCGTGAATTGAGCACTTCAAAAGTTTCTTCCTTGAAGCATTGGGTTTTTAAAATTATTATGGTTTTATTCACAGGGAAATGAATGCAAAGGTATAAGCTCATTTTCAAGATTGATCATTAATAATCTCAAAACTTTTTATCATGTTTTTGAAAATATTTGCTTTATGGGAAGCACTCTTATCTTATTAAAACATTTAAAATATATGCTTCACAAAATGATTTCAATTTAGAGAAAAATGGCTTTTCAAAATAAGGGATACCTTTCTATATCAGATGAGACAATAGCATTATTATGGTTATTCCCATGATTTCCTGATTTTGCATTTTCTTTAGTGATAATTATTTCCATTGATGGTTGCCTTTTTGCTCTGAATAAGCCAATGGTAGAGTTAGGGTTATTCCCTTGATCTCCTGAATTTACATTTTTAGACTTTTTCCCTCTCATGATTGTAGACGCCTCATTTTGTCTGAGCCAACTTCTAGCATCCAGGACTTAGTGAAAGATGATAGAATCTGTAAATAAAACAATATGACTATTGGATATTTTGTTGCCAGGCACTATTAGGCAACAAAGTGCTAGGTGAAATAAAATTTTTTAGGAAGGTCTAAAATGCCTATGGGCCGTATTAAGGAAAAATATGAAATGAGGCATCACAGGTTACTTTTCATGGTGTCACCAAAGTCATTTAGATGAGTACACAAATCAATTGCCCATTTTTTATAACCAAGCGAGGTAACTCAGGAAACCACGGTACATGCAAGTTATATTGGTGCATAAGTATTGATACGTGGCCTTTACGTCGCCAAAAATTTGAATTTTCATATGTACTATCGATACAAGAGGGTTTGGTATCAATACCTAGCATGTTTGTATCGAAACATACTTGGGCAGTAGCTAAAGTTTTGATTTTTGGCAAAATGTATCGATACAGAAGCATGAGTATCGATACAAATCCATAGAGCATCGATATAGGCCTATAAGTGTCAAGACTTGTACACACCTCATTGTATTGATACTTATGGGTAAAAAATTACCTTGTATGTCAATACAACATGTTTTGTATCAATAGATTGAGGCATTTTTGCCTAGTTCGAGCATTTTTAAGGGTTTGAAAATCTAATTCAAGCATGTTTCTTGCACAAAAACCATTATAATTCATTCTAGACCTCAACTTTGGGCTTATGATTGGATTTAAACAAAATATTAGAGCCCAAATAGCTAATGACAAGGGTCACTTGCATGACATATATGGTTGTAAGAATGCATGCCAGACATATCTCCAATTATAGGTGGTTGCAACCTTTCTGCCCAACTCTTTTGCATGGTAGAACCAATAAGAAGAAGGCCAACTAAGTGTAGTAGTTGGGGATGTCTCCTGGGACATGAATGAAAGCTTAAAAATGCCCTTGCCTTGTCTCCCAAAAGCATTGGCTGAACCTTAAGCTTAAAGAAGGTAAAGTTGGCTCAACAGAAGAACACCTCTAGCTATTCCCAAGAAAAAAGAAAGACTCTTCTAACCATCCTCAAAAATCCTTTAGCAATCTCCTGGCCCAAAAAAGCTCTCCCAAAACACTGTTCCATTGCCTCTCACCCATAACCTTATATCATTCCCGTAGTTTCCCCAAACCACCATAAGAAAACCTCTAAAAACTCAACCTTTCACACACTTTCATCCTTAAAACACCTTACCATCAACAATATTGCTAGAAAGCTCTTTTTTTTCATCTTTTTCTTGCTAAATAGTAGCCAAGAGAAGGGAGAAATTAAGCTTAAAGTCACTGCTCCAAGTAGAGGGAAAAGTTTAAGCTTTTTTTTTTTTTTATATTTTCTCTATCTTGTTCCATACATTTTCTGTTTTTCTCATATACATTATTTTAATAAGCCATTTATACTGCCATGACCATCCTAGGACTTCATGCATTATTGTTGCCTTAGTTGTGGTGATCTTGGGATCTTGATGTTCTTGTGATGCCTTAATGTTGCTTGGTAGGGCAAACTTCTACTTTTTCATTCTGTCATCAAAACAATCCCTTATTCATGCATTCTCTGACATATTTCATCTATTTTCACTTGCTTAACACATGCTTGAATGTTTTCATAACATGTATTGAATATGTTCATACACTTTCTTGCATTTTAAGGAGTCTCATGACATAAAAATGCTGTCTTGACAACTCCAGCATGCTTTTCTTCACTTAAATATGTTCATGTCACTTATATGCACCTTATTTGCCATCTTATTATACTTTTGTTACCTTTTCCATGTCAAAAATGTCATCTTTCAGTGTATGTATGTGTAATATTTATTTATCTTAATGCATGTTGTATTTCTTGCATATTTATTTGTCAAAATGCATGCTTGTTTTGTTAAAAAAAATATGATTGTAAAAAATCCTCAAGTTAAGTTCACGCTACCTCTAATATGTGAAGAATGGCAAGGATTTAATGTTTTCATAAAATTGGTCTTCCAATCTTAAGGACAAATCAAACATTTTAGCTCTGGATTCATGGTAACATAAGTTTAAAAATGTTGTTTTTCAAGCAAAAATGACCCATTTTAGTTGAAAAATGTACTAAGCCTTGATCTTGAGTTTAACAATTCATGATGGCATGGTTGAGGTTTTTTCATTGTCCCAAACTACTTTAGGATTGTGGAATGAATTGGTGATGCCCGTATCATTCTTTCCCTTGTTTATTGATGTTTGAACGTCTATAACTCAAATTTAACCTCTAAAAAACCTAAAAAATCAAATAATCCCTCATTTTTGCTTTGCTAGCACTATAGCCTAAATTTAAAAAGTTATTTTTGAACCACAAATAATTATTTTATATTTTTTTTCATATTTTTTCTCTAAGTACATTGAAATACCTTTCCAAAGGTGTCTTGTTTGCTCGCAAATCATTCTGGATGAAGGAACTATGATTTCTTAAACCTTTACTGTTTGGAACCCTTGGAATCAGCGAACAATTTTCTGTTTGGGTCATTTTGGCCCACCAAATGATTTTCTTAAACTTCTTGAATATTTTCCCCTAGAACATTTGTAAAGTTCCCTTTCTGGAAAGGTATTGTTCACGATTTAACAATCCTAGATGAGCCCAAAACAATTTTTCAAAGTTCAACATATCTTTTCCCCTGTATATGCTGCTAGTGTCAAGACAGACTTAACTTCAAAGATTAATTCCACCTAGAAAGTGACTTTCTAGGATTTTTGAAAAATTTTTACATTAAACCTTATCGAGTTATCTTTCCAATGGTACCTCATTACCCTCTAATGCCTTCGGATAAACATAGAATAAATTCGGGAAAGGAGATGACATGATGCTGTCCCTTATTTTTAACCCAATTTCTGAAATGCTTTTATAGAGACATTCAAATGTCTCAAAATGCATCTGATTAGTTCCCTTACAACATAAGCCCTTTAGGATCAGATCAAGGCTTAAGAAAAAATATATTGTGTACAAATATTTGGTTTTCTATTTTGAAAAATCTCTTTTTTTCCCAAAAAAAGAACTTTTCTTCTAAAACATAAAAAATTTTCATCTTTGAGTATACTCGGACCCCATTATTCCAAAGGGATACTCTAATCTTGGTTCTCACTAAAAGCTTGAATTTTTTCTCTCAGATTTATTCGAGATTCCTAATTGTTTTCTTGAATCATAAAAAATTTGCATCTTTGGGGATACTCTAAACCCATTACTCTAAGGGGATACTACAACCCTATCTTTCACTAAGAAGATTGAATTTTCTCTCTTGGATTTATTTAAGATTCTTCTTATTTTCTTAAATCATAAAAATTTTTCATCTCTATGGATCCTCCAACCCTGTTTTTCATTAAAAACTCAAATTCTCTCTTTATTCCTAATTATTATCATAACTTTATCTTTGGGGATACTCCAACCCTACTTTTACCTCAAAAAATAAAAAAAAATTCTCTCTTTCAGATATGCCGGATTGTTTGATTAAAATCTTTTTTATCCTTTAAATTACCATCAAATCTAAGCCCATCTCTAAATTGTCATCCAAGTTACTCTTCAATGATCGAAGACAATTAGGAGATACATTTTGATCATACCTCTTTTACATTCCTTTGTTTGTGATTGTTTGTTTTTTATATTATTATATTTTTTCTGTTCTAACATGTTACCATTTTGTAATGATTATCATGCATTCTTATTTAAATTTCATTTTCAAAAAAATTTACAAGGCAATGCTTTGTGTTGTTATCTCTCCAATGCTTAATATAAAAATCCAAATTTTCAAAATCTAATCCGAAAAATATTTTCATAAAAATCCCTATGTTCCTCACACCTCCATGATGCATAGGTGATATAAACTTTCTTTCGAAACCGAAATTGACATTTTCCATTAATATTCATGCTTTAAAGGTGATTATATCTAAATAATGACAAAATGGAATCAATTAAACTAAGACTGAAATGAGACATAGTTAGTAGGTATCGATTTCAGGCATTATAAGGGTGCTAATCCATCGATACGTGTAACCAACTCCTAAATCCAACCAAAAAATTTTTGGATTTTGTAGACCTTGAAATTGATGTTTCAAGTTTCAAATCATGGAGTATTGTTTTCAATAGGCATCCGATTCTCCCTAGCCCCAAATGATCGATGGCAACTACAAGTATATGTCAACTTTGTGCTGGCCACCCGAGACTAGTTGTACAGTTTCTCTCCCCTTCATACTACAATGCCTAATCCAAATTTCAATCATGGGATAGCTCAAAGGCTCGACCACCACACTAGCATACATTTTTTAAGTCATGTGTGCTAAGCCGTTCGGATCATCTAGAGTTTTTAAAGGTCGGCACGTGGCAACAGATTGGCGACTTTGCTGGGGAAAACTTAGAGAGTTAGGCCTATGACTAGCTATGTCTTGCATGAACCTTGGTTTTTTAGCTTCCATTATTATTTAGATTTAATTCCCTTTTATTTTTGTTTTCTAACCTTTTTCTGTTAGTGGCTTTGTTTTGTGATTGTTAGGGATTACTCTGTTCCTAACTAAATATCAACTTAAATAAGTAAGGTAATATGGAGAACAATAAAATGTTTTATTGTTTCCTCGATACACACCATGCACTTGCATTTGCACTAGATTCCCACCAAATTATGAAATAAATTATCAAATGATTATTTTATCTTCCAAATACAATTATTTGGCTTTATTTAATAATATCCCTAGACCATGTCTACAAATAGACATTATCTTGATGAGACATTCTTATTTTTATTGCCATATTAAGACATCTTTAATTAAATTTCATAAATTTAATTTATTTCTTAAATTATTGTTAATTGAACTTATTCAATTAAGTCTTGCTCATTATGCCTTTTACTTAATTAAGTCATACTTAATTAAATCCCAATTTAATCCTATAGGTCATCTTATTATGTGTGGCCCATTAGGCTTCCATCATAACAATAATAAATATAATTACCCAATTAAGTATATTTATATTTGTGGACCATGATTGGCCACTAGCAAGGTATCATGGGCGCTCATTTTATAGGAAAAGTCAATATGACTTGTTAAGAAACCTTTCAATAACCAACCTTTTAGTGTACTTCTTTACCAAATATCTCAGAAAGACCATGATCATAGTGTAATGTCTACTCATGTATCAATCTATATTAGTTCTTATAGTTTTCAGTTAACCTATGAATTAGGAGAAACACTTTCTCCCAAATTTATCATGCGTTGGTCAATGACTTTATCATATTAAACAAAGCCAAGAACACATGAGATATGTCTCCAATGTCACTTAGAGCGGTGAATCCTCTCTGGATCACTCATCTACCTTTGTATAGTTCATGCTATACAGACAACCACCTAACATAAGCATCCATCTATTGTTGATCCGTTCATGATAGAATAAAAGCAAGACACTCCCCATACAAGATGACTTGGTATCAAAAGTTTAAGGACTAATATACACAACCAGCATATTAGAACTTATTGCATAGACAGTTGGGTGACTTAGACCAAATAGAGTTCTCATATGAACCATTTTTAGTGAACTTGTTTCAATAAAACAAGCACCTATATGCTATCTCTAAGTATCTCTATATTTTGACTTCTATAAGGTCAAAGAGTTACATGCATCAAATGTATGAAGGCTTAGCATATGCTAGTCTTTGTGCATTGTTAATTCCTGATATTGACAATACCATGACTGGGAACACTTTTAGAAACATGATTTTGATGCATAAGGATCTCATCATCATAATTCATTACTACTTTGCAAGACCATTATTTTGTGGGCTTCATCCAATTAGTGTTTTCATGATTGTCAATCATGCCACTAACATGAAAGAAAACCTTGAATCACTAACATAAGTGATTGGTTTACATTATTAACTATTATATGCCTCACCTATCTGAATGGCTTCAGGACATATACTGACATGTATATCTTAGAATTTTCCATGAATTGTACTCTTCTCTTTTTTGAATAAAATACAATTATCTGTTTCTCTTTCAGTTTCTTTTGTCACATCTACATTTCATGTTGCATCATGTTTATCATTCAATTGATGACATTTGATAAATGTATAAAACTAGTATTACTTCAATAAGATGAATTTTACAAGAAAAACTTTTTACATGTGAAGTTTAAGAATAAACTTTAGAACTACAATTGGTCTTAGTATTAGACGTTCCTATCCTTAGAACTTTCTCCATCGCAAACCATAGTTCTTAAGATAAGAGCTAAAGAATCTACTTTTGACCCCTGATTAATATACCTAGACTATTTGTAATTACCCTTTGAACTAAATTGAGAAAATGAGTCCACCAAACTCATTAGCATGCCTAGTGAAAGGAATCCCAAATAAAAGCTGATCGAGCTCAAAAATCTCCTTCATAAGTCACGGACCACTGGTACCCTTTGAAATAACTTAAATCATTCAAAGCCTGTAAACTTTCAAAATAATGTCGATAAACTTCTAAGTTAGGGAGACAATTAATAGAACTTTCAGAGGGAAAGCAACTTAAAATGCTACACCATTTATTGGATTAGGATTTTAAATCATCACATTGCATCATTTAAGTATGCATTTGCACCTTCATGCACCCTTTCTGAAACATGTTCCAAGAGTAGACTCCTGGCTTTGAAAGTCCAAACTCAAATAGAACACTAGGTATGTACTCCTGATTGTAAAAACCTTAGTGAACCCCCTAGATAAGAGCTCCTAGCCCCACAATCTTGCAATTCATAAGACCATTTGGGTAAGGTCTCCAAATACCTACCTACCCTAATCGATGAAGAGGTGGATGCCTATCGAGTCAATCCATAAAAGGTTAGATGCCTACCTACTTTAGTCCATAAAAAGCTAAACTTCCATATAGTCTGTCCATAAAGAGCTGGGCACCTATTGAGTTAGTCTACAAAGAGTTGGGCACCTATCGCGTAATCTTTAAAGAGCTGGATGCTTATCAAGTATGTCTAGAAAGAGAGGAGCAGCAGTTGAGTTAGTCCGTAAAAAGCTAGATGCATATTGAGTCATCCACAAAGAGTTGGATACCTCTTGAGTCAAATTCCACATCAGCTAGCACTTGTTTAAAGGGTTAAACCCTAAAAAACTAAAAGCCTAATGGAGAGTAAACCCTACAAAAATTTATTTAAGTTTTCTTATTAGTTGGAATTGCTGGCAATAGATTGTACATATCATGATGAAACATTAAATAGATTTCATTTTTTGTAGACATTCAAGAAGCATCATTTCACCCCTAATAAATAGTGTCTATTTGTCTTTACCATATTCCTAATATTCAGCAATGGCTGAAAGGGCAACTGTAGACACCTTATTTTGTCCAGGCTAATATCCAAGGCATCTAAATTCATCATTCGAGACATTATCGAAATCATTTAGATAGGTGTAGGTTTGCCACCCATCATTCCTAATTAAGCTAAGGTGTTTGAAAAGCCAAAGGTATGTAAAATTCACATTTTCACAAGC
This sequence comes from Adansonia grandidieri, assembly GCA_038382065.1. NCBI lineage: Eukaryota > Viridiplantae > Streptophyta > Magnoliopsida > Malvales > Malvaceae > Adansonia > Adansonia grandidieri. Next base: position 4,451,758 of record JBBYHK010000009.1, read on the forward strand.
ATGTATTAGTACAAGACCCTTAAGTATCGATACAAGGCCTTTACATTATTAAAACCTTAAAATCCACACAAGACCCTTAAGTATCTATACAAGGCCTTTACACTATTAAAACCTTAAAATCCACTATTTGTATTGATATAGAAAGCCATGCATCGATACATTTGCTCAATATATTGATAGATTAGCATTTTTATTGGTATAAAGCTATGTCATAGCTAAAATCACAACTTTTGCCTAAAATATATAGATAAACAAGTGTGTAAATAGATTATTCTGTAGATACATTCTTCAAAGTATTGATACATCTTGTCAAAATTTACTCTATGTATCGATGTAGATAGGTAAAATATGTTGAATTCATGCCATTTTCACTCATTTTCAACATTGCACAAAAACTTGAATTGGACCACAATTTAGGCAAAAATAATCATTAAAATTCATACCAAGCCTCAGCATTGTACTTACGATTAGATTTAATCAATTTTTTAAGGCCTAAAATAACTTCAAACTAGGATATTCTATGTAAAACATAGCTTGTTTAGGTTTGGGTCTTCTCCATTTGCAGGCTACGTAGAGTAGTTTGCTTTACCATATTGGTTGCCGAAGCCAACAAAAATGAAGACAACTGAGCATGGCACCCAAAGCAACCTAATGGTATAAATGTAAAATTCAAAAATACCTTTGTTTTGGCTCTAAAAGCATTGGATGAGCATTTGATTATAAAAAGGCCAACTTTGTCACATAAAAAACACACTTTTTGAAAGAAAAAAACTTTTCATTTTCATAGCTCCATCTTTAGCCCTTACAAAACCTCTTAAAAACCCTTATTTTTCGCCTATCCGCATCTTTAAACTCTTCTCCCTCTATAGTAATATCCCGAGGCTCATCTTTGCTACTACTTCTTACTCATTTATAGCAAGTAAAAGGAGAAAAGTGAGCTAAAAACCAAAAAAACAAAAAACCATAAGTAGACAAAAATCATAGCTTTGAGTTGGTAAGAAAAAAATGAGTCTTGCAAGCTTTGTTAGTATATTCTATACACCTTTCTCTTTATTTCTTTGCCTATGAACACATTTCATGTCATTCTAGCTAGCCAACACTCATGAAACTATGACCTTTTTAGGAAAACATGCATTTTTTGGTTTGTTCTGATAATGTTTTAAGTTTATGATGTTCAAAAGTTGCTTGAATGCTTAAAAATCATACTTTTCTTTGCTTATCTTAGAACAACCACTGTTTTATTGATCCTTGGATTTCTCCACAATTATCCATACATAATCTTTGATGATGCATTGTTATTTCAAAATGCTTTGATTTTGTTTTTTTTTTTTTTTGAGTTGGATGATGTTTATGTTGGCTTGATGACATAAAAATCAAGCCTTTGATGCTTTAAAAATTTTCACCATTTGTTTCATGCCATGAAAACATCTTTTTGACATGTTCATATCATCTTTTACATCATAATAAGCATCCTCTTAAAAGTTTTTGCATTGTTCATGCATTTTCTCGTATTTGGTAGGTTTCATGGGATAAAAATGTTGTCTTGATGATGCTTTAATACATATTTACCATGCACGCCATGTTTAAATGCTTTACATGATGAAAATGCCTTCTTGGTGCCTTTCTTTTGTGTTTATTAGTTGCAAAAACCTTTTTACAAAACCCAAGTCAAGCCTATGTTACTTTCAATAAATAGAGATTTGCATGGATTTAATGTTTTCACTAATAGGTCCTCTAATCTTGGGGAAAAAATCAAGCTTTTCATGTCTGGATTCATAGTTAAATGAGGCTAAATATTTTGATTTTCAAAATAAAATATATTTTCGCAATTGTCCTAAAGTGTTTGTGCCTTGATTTTGAGGTCAATACCCCTTGCTAGTGATATGGTTACTGGGTTTTTCCATCATCCTAAACTGCTTTAGGATTGTGCAAATGAGCTTATGAAGCCACTATTGCTAACCGTTTTTGTTGCAGACATTTGAAATGTCCATTACTTGATCCTAGCTCTAGGAAAGTCAAAAAACAAAAAAATTCCCTTGTTTTGCCTTGGTAGCATTATAGCCATGACTTGAAAAATTATTTTTTAACAAAAACGATTTTCATCAAATTGCTTAATTTTTTTCTTTAAAAGGAATTGTATTACCTTTCCAACAATAGCTTATTTCCCTCATATCTTTCTAAATGAGGGAGTTACAATTTTCTGAAACAACATTGTTTGGAACCCTTATTATGTACAACTTTGATTCTGTTTGGGGCATTTTGGCCCACCAAATGATTTTCATAGATTTTTCAAATATTTTTCCCAAAATCGTCATGAAATTTCCTTTTTGTAAGGGTATTATTTGTGATTTAATGATTTCAAATGAGTCTAGAAAGATTTTTCAAAGTTCGTTGCGCTATTTCCCCTACACATGCTGCTAGTGTTGAATAAGTCTTGATTTCAAAAATTATTTCCACCAAGGAAGTGATTTTTTGGGATTTTAGAATTTTTTATTAATTCTCATCAAGTTACATTTCCCACAGTACCTTAGTTGACCCTTACCAACTTTGGATTACCCTAGAATAAAATCATAAAGGAGACTGACACAATGTTGTCCCATGTGTTTGGTATTTAACAAGATAAATTAATTGATCTTCTGAAATTCCAACTCCAAGGCATTTGAATTTTCTAAACGAGTTTGACCAACCCATTAAGGCAAAAGATATTTGTTAACCCCTTATTAGCTCAGATCAAGACACAATCATTTTCCAAATTTTACTATTCCTTTGCTTCAATTTTTTTTTTTAAATTGCATTTTGTCAAAATCCATCAAAAATGTCATTTGTCAAAAAAGTATCCCTGCTTCCAACCTTGAGAAATTTGTGTTAACAACTAAATCAACAAAAAGGACTAGCCCATAATCCTAATCTAAGGCCCATACCTTTATTAAACAACCAATAGCGAGTGGATAAAACATTATAATACTTAGTTATAGATAGAGATTAGAGTTATACTCTTTGTACTATAGTTGGCTTAGACTTCCTTGCTAAAGAAAAGTGTTTTTTTCTTCTCCCTCCCTACAGAAGGTGAAAGGTGGAAGTTAAGAGAAGTCCTAGAGCCACTGATACTTCGAGCACTACAAGAGTGGATAATAGAATGAGCACGGTCCTATGATAAATGCTTTCAGTGTGCCTGTACATCGCGTTATCATCACCCAAAAAGACTTAGTCTACCTTTCCTGCCTATCCCTCCCACAAGAGAGGACTCGTTTTAGCTTTAAAAAGCCTCTTTTTTAGCAGTCTCGTCCATAAGAGAAGATTGACCATATCTTCTTCCAAGCTTCTTTCTTTTCGGCATAATGAAAGAACTAGATGATGAGAGGCCTCGGGTTTTAAATGCCTACCCTACACACCCTAGCCAAATTCAATCCCAAGGGTTAATCAAGCCTTTTCCACTAGTTCAAATAGTAGTCACAGTCTTCGTTCCTACTTTCAATGAGATTCTTAGCGGCATTAGCTTGTAAAACTTTCTCTCCTTCACCAGGAAAGGGAGAGCGTGGATAAAGTACCAGACGATTTGGGAATGATTTTGGGTAAGAAGAGCGTATGAGAAGAGTAAGCAGACGATGTCGATAAAAGATGATTCGTGGGATCTTCTCAAAGTCAAAGAAAGAGAAGAATGAGCTAAAGAATGTGTATGCCCAGCCATGGAATTACATAACAAACTTTATCATTTAAGTCTTTCTATCATCTCTCTGTAAAGTTTAGTAGAATCTTTCTGTAGGGGATACACCAACGTCGCCTTTCAAAATTTCATTTAAAAGTAAATTTTCTCTTTCCTGGATTTCACCAAGCTTTTTTCAAAATTCAAACCCATTTTTTCATCTCAATCAACCAATAAATCCATGCGTGTCTTAAAAATTGTTAATTTGTTTATTTCTAAATAATCAATGACAATTATGAGATACATTTTGATCATCATTTTCCCATTTCCTATTTGTGTGATTTATTTTATGCGATACTATCTCATTTTTCAACTTACTAACATATTTCCCTTTATAGTGTTCACTTTGCATAGATATTTCCAAATTGTTTTCTAAAGATCTCAAGCAAATGTTCCACATTGGTATCCCTCCAGTGCTTGACCAAAAATACATGATTTTTAAAATTAAATTTGAAAATCATTCTTGTAAAAAATCTTTATGTTTCCCACCTCTTCGGGATACATATAGGATATAAATTTTCTTCAAATCTCGATTTTATTATTTTATGCAAATTCATGCATGGAAAGAGGATTATATCAAAGTAATAATGAGTTAAATCGAGGAGACCAAAACCAATAATACATAGGGAGAAGGTACTAACTTTGGGTGTCATAGGGATGTTGATACTTTCCTTGCACATAACTAACTCTCAAACCCAACTATCAAATATCTGGACCACGTAAACCATGAAATTGATGTTTCAAGATCTATAACTCAGAATATTAGTTTTAATAGGCATCTGATTATGCCTAGCCCAAATGATTAGTGGTAACTCCAAGGGTTGGCCATTTTGTGGTGGCCATCTAAGACCAGTTAAATGAGTGATTCGTCTAGTGATCCCTTTTCTATATTATAAAAAAAAGAGTCCTAGTTGAGAGGACACTTCCTTAATGAGAATTTTATCATTTCCCTTAAATTATTTTTAAGTCGCTTGCACTATTTACTTTGTGAGGATTTTCCAAGGGCATGTTACGACAATAATTATGTGATTATTATTTGGTATAGAATAATTAATACATAGATTATTGAAGCCTAATTTTATATGTGTAATTGGACCCTTCATTAACTCAAAATAATTCCTTAGTGGATGGTTTTTGATCAGAATAAGCGAAGTCAAATGATTCTTAATAGGGTGACGTGGTACACCGAATACCCTTCCTTTAGGGGTGTAGGTGTTTTCTTTAGTAAATAATGAAACATAATTTTTGGTATTATTTTTTAGAATATGTATTTAATTTGATTTAATACTTATTTAAGATAAGAACTAGTAATTCAGATTAATTATATTTACCTTTTGATAAATATAGGAATTAATTTGAATTAAATAGATATGGGAAAATTAATTATTTAGTTAATTTGATATATATGAATTCTTGTTTAAATATTTATTTATGAATTAAATATGAATAATATTCTAAATAAATCAAGAAAAATTATTTTATGTATTTTTTTGTTTTAATTTGTGATTAAATTAATTATTTTACTATAATTAATTTTATTTTGATAATTATTACATAATTAGTCTATTCAAATAAAATTGTAATGATTTTATTTTGAAGTAGAATTGGAGTTTTGAAAAAATATTTAGTTAGATAAAATTGATAGTTTAATCAAAATTAAATTAAGTATTTAGATTAAATAGCTTGAACTCCTTAAAATATATTAGGCCAAAATAATGTATGAGTACAGTAGGGCTTGCTCGAATTTAAGACTTATACCTACATTTGGGTTGGCACCTCATTATGGTTCTAAGTAGGTGGTAAAATAATTATTTTAATTAAATTAAAAATAAGCCCACTGTGTTACCTGATATAAATAAAAGGTAACTATCTGAGGTTTAAGTTAAAACATTGCACCACCACTAGCATTTTCCATCACAACATCTCGTGATTCTAAACCTGTCAGCATTAGGTAGTCTTGAAGTAGAATCAATCCATACAAATTCAAAGTTGATCGAGAAAGAGAGTGCCCACACACTCTACCATCCGAGAATTGGAGAATAGTGGATAAGGCTAGTTAGTTGAAGCTTTCACATGAATTCACTCTAGGAATTCTTGGATGGCATATGTGAATCTACAACTTAGGCAATTGATTGTGTCATTTTATTGTATATGACAACATGATCTTCTATGATACATTTAAAAAATTTTAAAAATTTCGCAATGTAATTTGTTTTGTTTTTTCAACAGAGGTCACATTGACTCTTCAACATTTGGGTGGTCATGATGGGTTGATAGATCTTGCTCTTTATCAACGAATATGATTAATGAAATTAATTATGGTCATTGCCAACATGTTAGGAACCTAATAGGTTACACATAATAAGATAATATTGTTCGATTAAAATTGGGATTTAATTAAGTTTGACTTAATTAAAGAAAATGGTAATTAAATGGAGGACTTAATTGAAAAGTTCAATTAAGAATTTATTTAAGACAAAAATTTAGATTTTGTGAAATCTAAGATTTTTTAAGACATAGTTGTTGTCGGATTTAACCATGTAAGTGCACGTATGATAAGAAATAATATAGCAATAAAGTTAAAAGTCAATCCCATGAGGAAATAATACAAAATCAGTTAATTAATAAAACTAAACAACTTTATCTTATATAGGTAAATGATAAAAAATTATAAATTAAAACTAAATAAAATAATAATAATAATAATAATAATAATAATAATAATAATAATAATAATCATAATCATAATAATAAAAGCCTAGAATTATAATTTCCTTCAATACTTCTTTTGAATAAAACCCTACTCTCTTAACTTGACTAGTGATAATAAGTTGTTAAACTATAATTCTAATTTATTTATAAGTATCTTTTGATAGTTTTATAAAAATATCTTCTTAATCAATTTATTATATTCCAATGCAAATTAAATTAAAGAGAAACTCATTAAGCTTAGACTCTCACTAACATGTAGGTCAATTCATCCTAACAAATGAATATGAAACATATATCATTCAATCTAGGTCTAAACATAAAATTCCCTTTTCCAAGTTCATTAGGGTTCCAAATCAATTTAATTAGTGATCAAACCATTAGAAGCATTAAAAACAAAAAGATTGAATAAACAACTCAGATATAGTTAAATCAAGATAAGAAAATAAGATAATTCAAACTACATATTGAGTTCCATTGCAACTTTAGAAAAATAAATCTATTTCATGATAAATAAATAAATAAAATATAAAACTAAGAAGTGTTACCATCATAAATAATACAGTAGAGATTAAATGATTAAAGGGAAAGAGAAAATTAAGATCAGCCAGATTTTTTATCTTCAAGTTTCTCTAAAATCTCTCTAGCTTCTTGAATATTATGGTGACTGCTCTGCTTTTGAAGAACTAGGTTAAAAAAAATAAAAACCTGAAGTCTATTGCAAAATCTCTAACCATAAACAGTCTTATACATAGGTAAAACCCTAAAAAAAAGAAACTTGGCATACAAATGTCTTAAGCACTCTATTTTTAAAAGTTGTCAGCCTAGGTCCACTTTGCTTCTTTATTAAGTGGTTGCACTTTCAAAAACTCCTTTGGGATTCGACCTGTAAAAATACCAAAATACTAAAGTAATTATATATTAAAAACAAGGAAAGTAAATAAAACTACTAAAAATAAATAAAATCTAAATAAAAATCTCTAAGACTTAGCTATTTTAATGCACATAATGAAACTAAATAATTCTATTTTATAAAGTTATCAAACCCTCGAACTTAAGATTTTGCTAGTCCTTGCACAAAACTAAACAAAAAAAAAAAAGGAAAACCAAACAAATGAACGGAAACACAAATTGAGAAGAATGTACCCCAAAGATAATTGATTTAATATTCCTCAAAAGTCATCTTAAAATCTCAATTCCTGGTAGATGTAAACATAATCTCAGTTCATGCTTCAATTTAATCATTAACCTCATGCCTCGAATTGATTTCTGGTGTGTGTGTGTGTGTGTGTACGTATAATCTCTTTGCAGATCATTGCATGCAACCCAAATAAGTTTATACCAATGCAAATTACAAATTGATATTAGATCTCATATGTTTGCTTTTCATCTCTCTCTTTCTACTAATGTAAACTAATACCTCATCAAAGATCATATCGAGCTTTATTATGTTGGTAATGAAAAGCTTTGGTAAAGGTAGGATAAAGGATTGATTTAGGCTAATTCACCCATAGATAGTTTTTATTGTTCCAAATTTATTTTCATGGAGAGCCATTCTCAACTTTTTTGAAGCATATACCCTTTTTTCATGACTCTTTCTTTTTCATATCATTTTATTCGTTTACACAACATTATGTGTGTGTGTGTTTTTTTTTTGTTTTGCTTTTTGCTTTTTGCTTTTTTTTTTAATTTTGTTTGCTTTTTTTTTTTTTTTTGGAACATCACCAATAAAACCCAATTTAAACATGGCTTAAATATTTCTTGGAACTATTTCATGCACATGCCTTTGTAATGAAGGTTAATTATGGTTTTTCTTATTAGGGTAGGATAAAATATATATGACAATCAAAAGAAAATACTATATATTAATTAGTCTCCAAAGGGTTAAATTAAAGATATAAATCTATAAAGGTGGACATAGAAAGGCTCAAACAACCTAAAAATGGCCTAAATCATCTCCTTAACTTAGTGTTGTTTAGGATTTCATCTTGAGAGAGAATCAAGCAAATTCTAGTCTTCTAAATATAATTGCAATTTACATCAGCATAAACAATATTCAAATAAGCAATACAAATCAATAAAAGAGATTAGATGTTCAATAATTTGAAAATCACATCCTATTAATGAGAAAAATAAAAGAATCTAGTCACAAATCAAGTCATGCTTATATTTTCCCAAGAATCAAGATAATTCAATAACTAAGCTCTCATTATTTGATAAGAGATTTATCATCATAAGCACAAAACATTTCAAGCATAAAACGATCTAAACAAGTAAAAACAAAATAGACTCTTATATCATAATCATAAAATAAAATAAAAACTAAAATAAAAAAAGTATGCAAAAATAAACTAATATAAACTAATTTTATATAAAAAATAATAAAAACCTCACCCGCAAACTTAAAACAAACATTGTCCTCAATATTTGTGAATAAAAAATGGTCCCCTAGTGGGTTCAACCTCTTCCATGTGTACTAAGCCTTCTTGAGCACTATATTGTCATGTCAAGATGATTGTTTGCTTGTACAACCAAAAATTGAAATTTCAAGGTTTGTAGAGAGCAAACCCGAAATAAAAAATTATGAACATTACAGAGGAAAAATTAGCTTTTAAATTTACTTTTGTGGAATTCTGAAATTTAGTTTTAAACATAATATCATGGTCAAATTTTCAATTTTTAGAAAGTCGTTTGGAGTTTTTTGCGAAATCCGTGGATTAGTCGTCATATGTTTTCATATAAACTCTAGCAGTCTTTGTGCCGATACTCACTCTAAAAATCAAAACCGTGGAGAAGAGTCTATATCATCATTTATACCATGCCATGTCAAACTATCAAATTTATTTTTTTATTTATTTTTAATATTTTTGATGGTATCTTGAATTTCCTCCTTTGGAAAGATTTTTTAGCAAACTCTTTTTGAGTTATGGATTCTTATTTTCCTATTACCTTAGATATTTTTTATAAATATTTTGGTTTTAATCAGTTTTTTTTTTCAAACTCGAATCCACTTTAGAATTTTCTTGTTTTTCAAAAAATACAAGATTTTTGGTTTCGTAAGATTTTTTGTAAACTCTTCTCGAGTTTAGATTTTTGACTTTTTGTATATAGTTTCAATTAAATATTTTAGATTCAAATTGTTAAGACTTAAATTCATTCTTGAATTTTCCACTGATGAAGTTTCCTTGCATAAAAGTGTTTCTCATAAACTTTTTACAAGCTTGGGATTTTTAGTTATCTCTTGTTGCATGAGTTTTCCTCGTATTAGTTGTATTTTTAAATATAGAATTTCATTTTTATTTAGAATTGAACACTTGGAATATTTTTCAAATGTTTTAGCATGATTTAAACGTGACATTCCCTATTCCATGAATTTTTCCATTGAAAGCCCTTCAAACTGGGAATTTTAATTTTTTTACCTATAAAATTTTCCCATTCATTTTTATTGGAAATATTAGATTTAAGGCAATAGAGATTTTGTTTTTACGTAATGGAGTAATGAAAAATGATATTTACATTCAAGGAATGGAACCTTAAATATTACATTTAAAGATTTTGTAATTACTTAAACGCCTTAATTGAAATATCGCAATTCCTTCAAAAACCCATCTACAAACCAATTTCCTTTTAATTACTATTTAAAAAATAAAAAATTAATAAAAATTTATATTAAATCTTATTTAAAAAATAAATATTAAAAAATTATATTAAATCCTAAAACACTAATAAAAATTAAAAATATTTTATATTAAATCCCTAATTACTATGTAAAAATAATAAAATTTTAAAACATTATGTATTAAATCTTGAATTACTATTTAAAAAACAAAAAAATATTAAAAATATTTTATATTAAATCATGAATTACTTTTTAAAAATAATAAAAATTTAGAACATAATATTTTAAAAAATAAAAATATTTTATATAGGTATTAGATTTACTTTAGTTTGATAAAAAATTTTCTATTTTGTAAGTGATGGAAATATATGTTTTGGAAAGGCATGTAAAGGGATTGGTTCCCTTAGTTGATGAGATTGATTCTATTTGTGAAGGAAGATGGTCCAGTCAAAGTCATATGTACATTAAGTTAAATTCATATGTACATTTAGTTATAGTCATATGTACATTCAATTATAATCATACACGTGCATAGTCTAATGCTTGAAAAGAGGAATCAACCTCTCAAGTTTATAAGCAAAACTAAGCATTTAGTACATCTACATAGAGCTGAGCCTCCCATGAAGTAAACTAACTCCTTATAGCATTTTTTGCCCAAAAAGTCAGTTTCTTTCTTTGAGGGGTCGGTTCACTTTCTTAATTTGTGCATTTTTTGGCTTATAAAATATACAAAATATTTTATATTAAATCTCAAAACTACTATTTACAAAATTAAAAAAATTAAAAAATATTTTATATTAGATCTTAAGTTACAATTTGAAAGTAATGAAAAATTTTAAAAATATTTTATATTAAATCTTAAATTACTATTTAAAAATAAAAAATTAAAAACACTCCATATTTTTTGGATTTAATTTCATTTGATAAAAATTATTCTATTTTGTGACTGCTGAAAATAGACATGCTAGGAACGTAAGTGAAGGGATTGGTTCCTTTAGTAACGGGGTTTGTTCTTTTACTAAAAAGGGGCTGTTTCAATTAAAGTCATATATACATTATTTAAAGTCATATTTACCTACTATTGTACTCATACGTACATTCAGTTATAGTCTAATGCTTGAAAGAAGGAATCAATCCTCAAAGGAAAAGAACCAATCCCTCAAGCATATAAGCTAAATTGAGCATTTAGTACATCTACATGGAACTTCCTATAGCATTTTTGGCTTAAGGAGTCAGTTTTTTTTCTTTGAGGGGTCGGTTCACTTTCTTAATTTATATATTTTGACTTAGAATATAAAAAAAATTACATTGAATCTCAAAATTACTATTTAAAAAATAAAATATTAAAACATATTTTATATTAAATCTTGAATTACTATTTAAAATAATAACAAATTAAAAAATATTTTACATATGTATTCGGTTTAATTTAATTTGATAAAAATTAGTCTATTTTGTGAGTGTTGGAGATATATGTGGTATGTGAAGGAATTAGTTCCCATAGTGATAAGGTTGGCTTTCTTTTTAAAAAGGAGTTGGTTAGTTAAATTCATATGTATATTCAGTTAAAATCATATGTATATATTATTATAATCATTTATACATTTAATTATAGTCATATACGTACATAGTCTAATGCTTGAAAGAAAGAACCGACCTCAAAGGAAAAGAACCAACCCTTCAAGCTTATAAGCAAAATTAAGCATTAGTAGATCTACATGTAACTAACCTCTCCACAAAGTGAACTAACTCTTTAATTTATGCATTTCTTTCCTAAGGAGTTGATTTATCCAAATAAGACAATATGTACCCACAGTGAAAACAAATAAAAAACTATTTTTATTTCAATTTAATTATAAAAATATATAAATATTAATATAAAATATTTTTAATTTTTATTTTTAAAATATTTAATTAGCAATTATTTTTAAAATATTTTTAAAATATAAATACTAATTTAAAATATTTAATTAGTAATTTGGATTTAATATAAAAAATTTTATTTTTTATTTTGTAAATAGTAATTCTAGATTTAATATAAAATATTTTTAATTTTTTATTATTTTTAAATGCTAATTCAAAATTTAGTATAAAATATTTTTATTTTTGTTTTTTAAATAATTAGTCAAGATTTTTATTTTTCTAATTTTTATAAATTTTTAAATTAATTTAGGATTATTATTTTTAGGCTCGTCTTTGTATTTGACTGAACGTCAGGTGGTCTTCATAAGAAAGTTAGGTTGGCACTTGATAGGTCTTTGGTTGCCATGAAAATAACACTATTAACGAATTAATCATTAGAAAAACAATCATCACTGTCACTTTCATACATAGAATTAGCAAGGGAGAATTTGAAAATCCATTGCATTGTGATTTTAATTTGATAATTTTAGTATTATATAATTAATTAAGATAAATATAACAGAAAAAAATAGAATAAGATATAATATGAAAAAATAACAAAAAAAAACACAATTATATGAACACAATAAAATTTATATTGCACAAATATTAATATATCACAATTTTAAAATTAATATTTTAAAAACTATGGTAATACATAAAAATTAAAAATATATATATAAATACATGAATTTATAAATTAAGATGCTGATTGTCTAACTTCCATGTTGGTTAAGGAAATAGGTAACTGGGTAATTACAAAATCCTTGTAAGTAATAGTAGACAACCCATTTTGTTCGGGCAGTATTCAAGGCATCAAATGTAATCGTTTAAGGCACCATTAGAGTCATTTGGATGAGCATGGATCGGTTCCCCATTATTCCTACCTTATGTAAGAGGATCAGAGAATCACAAGTGCATAAACTTCACATTTTTGCACATATTTGTTGACACATAGCCTTTATGTATAGATATAGGGCCTTCACTCCATCAAAATTCAAAAGTCCACGAGTTGTATCGATACAAATGAAGCTTATAAAGATACATTTGCTTAATGTATAGATATATAGGTCAAATGTATCGATATAAGGCTTAGCAGTAACTAAAATTCAATTTTTAGAGAAAATGTATCGATACATTCTAGAAATGTATCGATACAATCTTCATTGTATCAATACATTCTGAGTTTTTACCCAGATGTATCGATACAATATGCAATGTATCGATACATCTAGTAAAGAGTGCCTAGTTTATGGCATTTTTCAGCTTTTGCATCTATAAGTTAAAAATTTGATTTAGCCACGTGTTTAAACCAAAAATCATCCAAATTCATACCGAGCCTTATCATTGAAACTAGGATTGGACTTACTTGATTTTTGAAGCCCAAAACAAGTAGCAAATGGGACAACTTTCATGAAATACATAGTTTTTTAAAGGGAAAGATTGGACTTCCTCATTTGCAAGTTGCATGAAGCAATCTGCTCCACCACCTTGGGTACTAGAGCCAATGAAAACAAAGGTAACTAAGCATAGTTCATGGAGCTACCCCCATTGTACAATGGGAAAACTAAAAAATGTCATCATTTAGGCTCTTCAACATTGCCTGAACATTGATTTATAAAAGAGCCAACTTTGACTTAGTAAAAAAGACACACATAGCATACTTTAAAAAAAAAACTTTTCATCTTCATAGTTATCCCAAGTAGCCCTCCAAAACCTCTTTAAAAAACCCTTATTTCCAACTTTTCTTCACCACCAAACTCTTTTCTATCCATAGTATTGCCTCAAATCTCATCTTTGCTACTCCTTTTTACTCATCTATAACAAGTAAAGGGAAGAAAAGTGAGCCGAGAACTAAAAACACAGAAAAGCCATAAGAATCATAAAAATTACAACTTTGAGTGGACATGGAAAAAAAAGTGTTTTACAAGTTTTTTTGGAATATTTTCTACACCTTTCTTTTTATTTCTTTGCATGTATACACATCTCATGCCATTTTAGTTAATTAATCCCCATTGAACCATGACCTTCTTTGAAAACATGCATCTTTGAGCTTGTTTTGATGTTATTTTGTGTTTATGATGCTTGATGTTGCTTGATGTCGCTAGGTATTATTAGGCGACACGACACTAGGAAAAAAAATTTTTGGGAAGGCATAAAATGCCTACAGTTCTTATTAAAGAAAAATATAAAATGAGACATCAAAGGCCATTTTTCATGGTGTCACCAAATCATTTAAATGAGTACATAGATCAATATCCCACTGTTTGTGACCAAGTTAAGGTAAATTAGGAAGCCACAGATACGTGCGAGTTATATTGGTGCACAAGTATTGATACGAGGCCTGTACATAGGCAAAAACTTAAATTTTCACATGTAGTATCTATACAAGAAGGTTTGGTATCGATACAAGCTCAGAGACTAGTTTGTGCCCTTTAGGATTTGTTCCAAGTGCTGGGACTAAAGTTGAGATTCTTGTATTGTTCAGGTCTGTTTCAAAGTAATGCTATGAACTGAACCTATAGACTTCACCCAAAAGCAATATAGGATCCCTTTCATGGGCATCTTTTATTAAGTATTATCAATGGAAATGACTAAGCATTATGCATTTAATCCTTTGTGTTCATAGGTCTTGCCAACTTTTAGACCTTTTCTTACATATTTTCTGCCTAAATTATTCTTTTCCATATTTTCAGGTACCCCGATGAAGGTGACATGAATGTTCATACTGAAATTTCGAATATCAATTTTGAGCAACATGAATGTTCATACTAAAATTTTGGAAATCAATTTCGAACAACCAATAAATGCCGGTGAGGTGGAGTTGGAAGAGAATGGTAAAGAGAACCTTATACTTGTAGACCTACTAAGACTAATTGAACAGGAAGAAAAATAGATATTGCCTTATGAGGAACCCACCAAAATCATAAACCTTGGAACGAAAGAAAACCCAAAAGAAGTTTAAATCAAAACCTCTATAAAACTATTAACTCAAGCCGAACTAATAAATCTCATTCAAGAATATCAGGATTTGTTCATCCGGTTCTACCAAGACATGCCTAGATTAGATAGCAACATTATGGTCCATAAACTTCCCCTCAAACCTAAGTGTAAGCCCATACAACAAAAGCTCATAAGGATATAGCCTGAAAATACTTCTCAAAATAAAAAAAAAAGAAGTAAAGAAACAATTTCAAGCAAGATTTCTCGAGGTAGCCAAATATCCTGAATGGGTAGCTAATATAGTCATAGTTCCAAAAAAGGATGGTAAAGTGCAAATGTGTATGGACTACAAGGACTTAAACCCAGCCAGCCCCAAAGATAATTTTCCTCTGCCTCATATTGATACCTTAATAGAAACCCTGCCAAAAATGCACTATTTTTCTTCATGGATGGGTTTTTGAGCTATAATCAAATCAAAATGGTGGCTGAAGACATGGAAAAGACCACATGTGTAATCATGTGGGGGACTTTATCCTACAAAGTGATGCCCTTTAGGCTCAAGAATGCCAGAACAACCTATTAGAGG
This sequence comes from Adansonia grandidieri, assembly GCA_038382065.1. Lineage (NCBI taxonomy): Eukaryota > Viridiplantae > Streptophyta > Magnoliopsida > Malvales > Malvaceae > Adansonia > Adansonia grandidieri. The sequence continues at coordinate 4,467,220 of JBBYHK010000009.1, forward strand.
GTGATGGTAACATTTTTACATGACCTTAGGCATAAGGAAATAAAAGTTTAGTGGATAATATGATTGTGAAATCGTCAAGGAGAGTGAACACATTGCCAAACAATGAAAACTCTTTAAATGGCTGCGTAAATACTTACTTAAGTTAAATCTTACGAAATGCACATTCAGTGTCACATTCGGTAAACTGTTAGGCTTTATTGTGAGTAAGAAAGGAATAAAAGTTGATACTGACAAGGTCAAGGCCATCCAAAATTTGCTGTCACCTCGAACTCAAAAAGAAGTGAAAAGCTTTTTGGGAAGGTTAAATAGCATATCATGATTCATAACTCAGTGAAAGACAAATATGATCCAATCTTTCAGCTGCTTTGAAAACTAGAGAATGGACCGAAGAATGCCAAAATGCTTTCAAGAAGGTTAAACATTACCTTTTGAACCCTTCAGTACTTGTGCCATTAGTGCCCAGCCAATTGCTAATCTTGTATCTATCAGTTTTTGACAAGTCAATTAGCTGTGTATTGGGTCAACATGATGAGTTAGGCAAAAAGGAATGGGCTATTTACTACTTGAGCAAAAAGTTCACAAAATATGAAAATAATTATTCATTTGTAGAGAAGTAATGTTGTGCTCTAACTTGGACGGCCCGAAGGTTAAGACCACAGATGCTGTACCACACTACATGGCTAATCGCTAAACTTAATCCCATCAAGTATTTGTACGATGCCCCCACCTTGTCAGGGAGGTTAGCCAGATGGCAAGTCCTACTTTCCAAGTATAACATTCTGTACATAAATCAGAAAGCCATAAAAGATTACGCAATAGCAAAGTTCATGGCAAGCCAAGCAATCAAAGGCTCTCAGCCTTTAGACTATGATTTTTCTAATGAAGATTTATTATGCATATTTAAGGCAAAAAAATGCTGTCGAGTATAATTCATCTTGGAAATTGTACTTCCATAGAGCTTTAAATGCGTTAAGGCATGGAATTGGGGTAATTCTTATCTCGCATGATGGAAACCACTACCTTTTTGCTGCAAGGTTGAACTTTGATTGTACCAACAATATAGCTAAATATGAGGCCTGTGTCATGGGACTCTAAGCAGCCATTGAAAGAGGCATTCAAACGTTGCAAGTATTTAGAGATTCAGCCTTTGTCATTTACCAACTAAAAGGAGAATGGCAAACGCATGATGCTAAACTGATAAACTATAGGAATCTAATCATAGAACTTTGAAAAGAGTTTGATGATATTAGCTTTCAACATCCACCTCGAGAAGAGAATCAAATTACTGACAGCTAAGCCAACTTATCATCCATGTTCAAAGTCAATCAAGAATCAGACATTGCTCCTATTTAGATGAGTATCTATACAGCCCTAGTAAATTATTAGAATATCAAAAAAGAGAATGACGGTTTGCCATGGTATCATGACATCCTTCAGTACATCAAAGATCAATAATACCCAAAATGCAGCACCAAAACTGATAAGATAATAGTCCAATGATTAACCATAAGTTTTATTTTGGATGGTTGGATTTTGTACAAGAAAGGCTAGGATTAGGTGCTACTCTAATTTATGTATTCCTCCGAAGCTAAAAGTATACTTGAAGAAGTTCACAAAAGAATTTGCAGTACACATGCTAATGGATACCAAATGGCAAAGAAAGTTATGTGATTAGGATACTATTGATTGACTCTTGAAAAAGATTACATTAATTATTCTCGAAAGTGCCATAAATGCCAAATCTACATTGACAAAATCCATGTCGCATTGACACCTTTACATGTTATGATAGATCTAAGGCCTTTTTCTATATAAAGCATGGACATGATTAGACCGATTACCCCTAAAGCTTCTAATGGGCATCACTTCATTTTGGTCACTATCGATTATTTCACTATGTGGGTGAGGCAGCTTCATATGCCAATGCACCAGAATGGTTGTATGCAAATTTATGAAACGAGACATCATTTGTAGATATAGTCTTCTTAAACAAATCATTACTGATAATGCACACAACCTAAAAAACAAAATGATGTAAACTGCCTGCTCTCAGTTCAAGATTCAACATTGAAACTCTTTGCCATATCGATTGAAAATGAATAGGGCAGTTGAAGTAACTAACAAGAATATCAAAAAGATAGTTGAAAAGATAGCTGTAATGTACAAAGATTGGCATGAAAAGCTATCTTTTGCATTACATGCCTATCGCACAGTAGTACAAACATCCACATGTGCACTCCCTTCTCCTCGGTCTACAGCATGGAAGCTATCCTACCAATCGAAGTTGAAATCCCTTCACTCAAAATCTTGATGGAATCATAACTTGAAGAGGCTAAATGGGTTAAAAGCTAATATGAGTAGCTCAATTGCATTAAAGAGGAAAGAATTAAAACCATTTGTCATTGGCATTTGTATCAAAAGTGCATGATGAGGGCCTATAGCAAAAAGGTCTATCCTTACCAGTTTCGAGAAGGTGACTTGGTATTCAAACAAATCCTCTCGATCCATAAAGATGCTTAACAAAAATAGACCCAAATTAAAAAGCACCGTACGTGGGTGAAACACGTATTCTTCGAAGGAGCCTTAATCTTAATCGAGATGGATGGTAGCAACCTACCTAACCCTATGAACTCTGATTTTGTTAAGAAATACTATGCTTGAATGGACTTTAGGATGAAAACCCAAAAGGGCATCCTATTAGTCCTTTGCCTTCAACTCTAAATGAAACACAAACAAACAAACAAACAAACAAAAAACAACAAAAAAAAAAAGCAAGAAAGATGAAAGAAAAAGAGAACCAGCTTAAGTTGAGAACCCAGGAGGGCGGCTTAAGTGACTAGACCCTTTTACTCAAACCAAGCCAAGCCCAAACCATCACCAACCCAAAACCCTTTTCCCTACATTCACAACATTGATCAAGATGCCAAATCCTAACTTAATCCATCTGTTCTATGCTGACCAATCCTATCAAATCTCATCCATACCTACACCCAAAAAATGGAACCTACCTAACTTTGAGGCCTCCATCCCACTATAGGGCAATCTGAGGAATTTTCTTGTAACTCAGCTAACACCACAAGGATTAATTACTTGAAAGAAAACTTTGAAAGCACTCAGTGAAAGATTCATGTCATAAGCATCAGGGGCCAATTGACTAGGAAGTCTTTTGTTTTTGTATTTTAAAATATTTCTCATAGCTTGCACCTTTTTTCTTTAAATGAAATACAATTACTTGATTTATTGCAAAAACTTTTCATAACCTTGTAGTCTCTATTGTATCATGTTTATTATTTAATTGATAATGCTTGATAAATGAACAAAAATGATAATAAGATTTCCTATCATTACTTGGAAAGATAGAACTTTGCAGGAATTTTTGTTTCATGTCTAAAGACTAAGAATGAACTTTTGGGGCCATAATCAGTTTGAGCTTGGGACCTCACATCCTAAAAATATGCATAAAATCTCTTTCCAATAAACTTGGGCCTCAAGATAAAGGGCCAAAGTTCTTTTCAAGCTGTCATCCTAAATCAAAATTTAGAACAGCTCAACCAGACCTCCAAAGACACCTTTTGAATCATAATTAATAGAGTGGAATCCTTTATACGCACCAAATTCAATTCAACAAAAGTTCCCATGCATCAGCCGTCTAAACTCAAATTCATCCTTCCATATTCACGAACATCGTGTACCTTAAAAAATAGCTTTTACATTCAAAGCCTTTAGAAATATGAAGCAAGATTAACAACCCCCAGGGCAAAAGGCCACTTCACCAAACTCAAAAAAGAGTAAATAGCCGAAGAAGGCCCAAACCAACCACTAGATTAGGCTTGTAAAGTCATTATCCTTGCCTAGCTTGCATCCCTATTCATTATGCAGCATCTGGCATCCAAAAGGTATTGGCTCTTGTATACAAAAGTTCAATTTGTAAGAAACCTAAGGTATAATTTCTTGATTTTGAAAAACCCTGAAAGGCCTTAAATAAGTATCTTTAACCTACAAGCTCTTTGAAAATCACCCAAAAGAGGTATTTAAATTCATTTCCTTCTAGTCCTCAAAGAGTAGAACGCTTATTAAAGCCTAATACGCTGATGGCACCTATCTACGTTATTCCTCAAAGAGCAGGACACTTTTCTTTACCCATCTTAAAGCCTGCACAAGCTGGTCGCACTTGTCTACCTCAGTTTACAAAAAGCTAGATGCTTATCAAAGCCCACACAAGCTGGTGGCACCTATCTACCTTAGTCCACAAAGAGTTAGACACTTATAGAGTCAAAGCGTATGCAAGCTAGTGGCAGTTGTCTACCTTAATCCACAAAGAGTTGGACGTTTATCAAAGGCCACATAAACTGGTAACACCTATCTACCTTAGTCCATAAAAAGCTAGATGTCTTTTTTTACCCACCTCAAAGCGCACAAAAGCTGGTGGCACCAGTCTACCTTAGTTAACCAAGAGTTGAACATTTTTCTGTACTTAACTCAAAGCCCACCAACCTGATGGCATTTGTTTGGGTTTAAACCCAAAAAATAACCTAGTTAAAGGTCGAACCCTATAAAACTCATTAAAATTTTCTTTTCTGCAAGTATGTTCAACCCATCTCAACTTGATACTAAATAGCTCTGTACTTCTCTACAAGCACACAGAACCATCATCCTACCCAAAAAAATGGTGTTTGTTTGTCTTTGCCCTATTCCTAATATTTATCAATGGCTAAAGAGAGGCAGCTGTGGACACCTCATTTTGTCAAGGCCCATTTTGGTACCCCAAGATTAATTGAAAGATGATAAAATTAGAAAATTAAAATAAAAATTAAAGGATGACTGTCGGGTGCCGTGTCGCTAGGTCTTATAAAAAATAAAAAAATTTCTAAAAAGGTATAAAATGCTTATAGGTCATATTAAAGAAAAATATAAAATAAGGCATCAAAGGCCATTTTTCATGGTGTCACCAAATTCATTCAGATGAGTACACAGATCAATTTCCTACTATTTTTGATGAATTTGAGGTAAATCAAGAAGCCATAGGTATATACAAGTTATATTAGTGCACAAGTATTGATACAAGGCCTGTATGTCACCAAAAACTTGAATTTTCACATTTATTATCGATACAAGAGGTATGGTATCGATACCTAAGGTGTGGTATCGATACCTAGCATGTTCGTATCAATATGACCTTGGCAGTAGCTAAAGTTATGATTTTTGGCGAAATGTATCCATACACAAGCGTGAATATCGATACAAATCCATAGAGCATCAATATAGGCCTTTAAGTCTCGAGACTGAAAACATTTTTTGCCCTTACTATCAATACATGCCTCATTGTGTCGATACTCATGGGTAAAAATGGCCTTGTGTATCGATACAACATGTTTTGTATCAATACATCAAGGCATTTTTGCCTGCTTTGGACCATTTTTTAGCCATTGAAAATCTGATTCAAAAATGTTTTTTGCACCAAGAAATCATCATAAAACATTACAAACCTTGACTTTAGACTTATGATCGGATTTAAACCAATTTTAAGAGCCCTAATAGCTAATGACAAGGGTCACTTTCATAAAATATATGGTTGTAAGAAGGCATGGCAGGCATATCTCTAACTGTAGGCTATCACAGCTTTTCTGTTTACCTGCACAACATGGTAGAACCAATAGGAAGAAAATCAACTAAGCATGGTAGCTGAAGATGGCCCCTAGTCTAGGAATGAAAAATAAAAAATGTGCTTGCATTGTCTCTTAAAGGCATTGGCTGAGCATTGAATTTAAAGGGACTTCTAGCTACCTCAGAAGACCTTCAATAATCTAAGAACAGACTCCATCCATTCCTAAAAATCCTCTAAGCAATCCCTAGTCCCAAACTCTCCGAAAAACATTGTTCTATTGCCCTTCGCCCTTAAACATCTTCCATTCCCATGGCTCCCTCATACACCACCAGAAAACCTAAAAAAACTCAACCTTTCACACACTTTCACCCTCAAAACACCCCACCAAAAACCATATTACCAAAAAGCTTCTTCCTTTCATCCTTTTTGTTGCTAAATAATAGCAAAGAGTGAAAGAACTGAGCTTAAATCACTACTTTAAGAAGGAAGAAAGAGTTCAAGCTTTTTTGGTATTTTTCTACCTTTTTCCATACATTTTCTGTTTTTATCATCCACTTCATTTTAGTGAGCCCTTCATGCTACCATGACCCTTCTAAGACTCTCATGCATTATTGTTGCCTTGGTTGTGGTAGTTTTAGGATCTTGAGGACCCTCTTGATACCTTGATGCCATTGAATCAACTGAGTTGAATCGGCTCCCCTTTAACAATTAATGCTTTTACCATATTTTCTTTGTAAAATATAGTGCAATGAAACTTAGAAAAAATTGCTTACAAAATATAGTGCAATGAAACCTAGAAAAAATTGCTAAAAAACTTCGTTGAAACTTTAGGTAAAATTGCTTGATATCTTGGGTTTATGTCCAAAGATAGCTTGAAATCTTAGGTAAATGGAGGCAAGACTTTGAATAGTAGATTTAAAAACCCTAATTGCCTTCACTAAGATAATTTTGTGAAGTGTAGGTTTTGAAAAAAAAATGAAAAGGTTTTCAGATTTCCAAACCTAATCTTGATTCCTCTTTTTTTGTTGACGTAGGCAAAATTGACATTTTACTTAATTTTTTAACGGTGTTATAATGGCTTTAGATAGAATGAAAATATAGGAAAGGTAAATGTCAATTTTTAAAGCATAGTGAGCAAAGTGTTACTAGTTGAAACTTCAAAGGTTTTATACTTTACCCAATAAATTATAATTGACTTTAATATTTAACTAGGATGTTAAACAGGCTTCGCTTAGGATATTTTTTTTTTTTAACATTTTATAAAAAGAAAATTTAAAGAATAAATAATTGTATAATAATTTATTATTAATTTTTTATTTGTATGTTTGTTGTAAGAGTAAAATTTTTATAAATAATTAGGTTTAAAAGATTTAATTTTTTTATATCTTGATATATTATAATATAAAATAATCATATGATAAACAAAAATAGAAACACATGTTAAAATTTATATAAAATAAATTATTAATGTATCAAAATTTATATAAATATATAATTACTTGATTATAGTTATACCATGAAAAAGTAATACAAAATTACAAAACACTCACACCACGACATGTGCTACATTAAAAATTACTTGAATGGTGCCAATTAGACATGAAAATTTCAAAAATAAAATGATCATACAAAATAAACACACTGGAAAATAATTAAGTTATGACACGACACAAAAATATATGAATATAGCATGAATATACAAACATGTCAACATCTATATAAAACGCATTATTAAATTGTCAAAATTTATATAAATATATATTATCTTTAATACAATTATGACCACATGGAAAAATAATTCGAACATGACAATATGTGATATAAAAATGGGAGTTATTTGAATAATATCATTAGACTTAACAATTTTATATACAATATGATTATATGATACAAACAAAAAATAATTAAAATATGATAAAATACAAAAAATAAACATGATATAAATACACTAACATATTAAAATCTATAGAAAATGAATTATGGTGTGAAAATTAATATAAATATATACTATCTTAAAGTAAAATTATAACTCAAAAAATAATACAAACACGATATAAATATATAAAAATATTTACAAAAATAAAAATATGAGCAAAGGAAGCAATCCTCTAGATCTCAAATTTAGGGGGGATTGCTTTAATCTCTTCTTTAAAAAATTTTAAAGATTGTTATTGTTGTATCAATTCCATGTTTTAATCTTGTTTAAAATATTTTTATATAAATTTTGATACATTAATAATTTTTATTATATAGATTTTGAGATATTAATATATTTTTTCATTTTCATGTTGATTACTTTTTATGTTTTAATTATTTTTTTATTATATTCGTGTCATTTAATTTTAGTTATAAAGCTACAAAGTTATTTCTTATTTATTGTAATGACAATGAATTGTAAGTAATTTATAATTTAGTAATCAATTTGTAATTCTCCAAAAAAACGCCAAGTGTCAACTCAATACTAAATTCCTTGAGATAACTTTATTATTGCAGGAACATCAGCTTTACACGGGTTTTATTTCTTTTATAGTTTTTAATTATTAATTAAACGTTTATTTTAAAATAAATTTTATTAAAAAATAATTATTTGTTTAAATTTTATATTTGAAATCAGGTATGGACTCTAAATTTATCTAAAAGTTAACGTACGAGTTAATCTCCTTAAATATATTAATTAAAAATAAATAAATAAATAAATTTTTAAAACTTTTTTAGTGAGTAAGTTATACATAAATCTTAAATCGATGTACTAATTAATACGTGGATCAATCTTTTAAATATAACATTTAAAAATAAAATAAAATAATTAATTTTTAATACTTTTAGCTCAATGGGTCTCTTATAGAGCCTAAATTTAGGCAGGAATCAACATGCGAACTAAATATTTTAAATATATTATTTAAAAATTAAATTAAAATAAAAACTTAAATCTAAAAAATCCAGAATAAATTTTTGCCAATGGATTAGGTAAAGTCTCTAAATTATTTCATGTGAATTTCAAAATAATAATATTTTCGTTCAATATGTTGAGAATAGTTAATAAAATTATTGTAACATATTTAATATAATGTTACTGCCATAGATAGTAAATTAGCTAAACTTAAAAGAGTATCTCTGGTTAAAAAAATATTTCAAATATAAAAAAATAAGTGTCTTAAAATTTACAATAAAGCTTAAATAAATAGGTGAAATTGACAAGTGTTAATCCATAATAATAGCATATAACTTATAATTATTTTAGTATTGTTAGATCTTATAAAGGCGACATAAAAATATATTATGTGTATGATACATTTTAATTATATTTGAGTTTTCTTTAATCATGTTTTATATTAGTTGTATCAATAAATTTTTGATATGATAAATTTTATATTATAATCATATAAAACTTGCATAACACATCACTTATTGTAAATATTTAAATGTGTTAAAATGTATTGGGTAATACATTTAAAACACAGTAATTTAATATGTCTTGAACTTGTTAACATATTTAACATGTTAATTTATATATAAAACATATTTACTTTTTATTATAATTATATAACACATATAAATTATAAACATTATTATAAAGTTTTTAAATATTTATTTTAATATAGCTTTACTTGTTTCAGTTAGCAGTGATAATATTATTGTTAAGACAGAAAAATAAGTAAAGCAAATTTAATTTTTTTATAATATATATAATTTTAATAAAAAATTAATTTAATTAGTATAAATATTATTATAAAAATAATATATTACTATCTTATAAATTAATTATACTTTTAAAAAAATTAATTATATAAAAATAAATTTATATTATAATTACGTTATTTATGTTATTTAATTTTTTATGTCATTCGTATCATAATCATGTAATATTATATTAAATTTAAATACATTAATCATATTATTTTACATCTAACATAAAAAATATTAATTTATTTATTTTTACTAAGTTAATATTTTATTTAATTATATTATATAAAAATAAAATACTATATAAAATATATCATTATAAGACGAGTTATCAATCATAATTATTTTGATTCATAACGAGTAAATAAAAAAAATTGAAAGTAAAATATTGCTTTCATAGTGATAGCAGTCGGCCAGGCACCACGTGTCAGCAGAAGGATTAAGATCCGGAAGCTTCAACTTCGTCTGGAAAACTCTACATATGATGCTACCATTCTTTTTACGATCTCGCATCCTCCTACAATAGATTGCCAGCGAAGCAACAAGAACAATCCAGAGAAATCTGCCCTCGCCCCTTCGACACATTTATAAATATCATTATCTTCCTGACGAAATCATCCAACATCCCTAAGTGAAGTTTCCGATTATATCTCCCAGTTTAGAAAGATTATTAATTACCTCAATTTGAGCCCTTCATTCTGGCCTTCAATTTGTTTTATTAATTCGTAATTTCCCAAAACCAATATGAGCCTCCAAAATTTCACCAAAGCTGCTATTATCTTAATGGCAGTCGCTTTTATGGCTAGCCAAGTGAATGGCTTCGTACCCTACGCAAGGTCCCCGTGGCCATGGGACATGATGCTCCCCGAAGACCCTTTGAGAATCCTTGAACACATCCCACTGGCAGTCCCCAAAGGAGTAGAGACCGTGGCCTTGGCTCGAGCAGACTGGAAAGAAACCCCTCAGTCTCATGTCATCACCCTGGACATTCCAGGAATGAAGAAAGATGATGTGAAGATCGAGGTGGAGGATAACAGGGTGCTGAGGATCAGCGGGGAAAGGAAAGATGAGCAAGCAGTTGAGGGAGAGAAGTGGCATAGGGCTGAGAGAACTAATGGAAAGTTTTGGAGGCACTTCAGGCTGCCAGGCAATGCAGATTTGGATCATATCACGGCACATTTGGAGGATGGAGTTTTAAGGATTACCGTGCCTAAATTTGCGGAGGAGATTAAGAGGCAGCCTAAGGTTATTGACGTTGCTGGAGAGGCTTCTTTTGGCGAGGATATCAAGGCCACCTCTAAGGCTACTGGGAAGTAGATTTTTTTTTTTTTTTTCTCGAGTGTCATCGCTGTGTTTGTTACGAATGCAGTAACAAGTGTGTTTTGTCTTGGATAAAGTATGTGGAAAGGCGATGCCATGTTTTCTTATGTAATCTCAATCTATCAATAAATATGAGTATTTTTTATCGGGGAATTGTGGATGTATCGTGTTTGATTTATTTAATTTTGAACGGAGGTAGGAGATTTAAAGTTATAGAGGCCCATCTTATACCGGTAGGAATGCGGATATTCTAATGGCGCTTGGCATTA
>JBBYHK010000009.1:4488132-4499852 GCA_038382065.1 Adansonia grandidieri
TATCAAGATTCAATGTGATGTTAATCATCAAAGGTTAAAGGATAAATTTGTCAATCGTATTATAAATGTATATTAAAAATTATCATTATACTTTATTTTTATTGATATATATCATTACATTGTAAAATTACAGATAAAATTCAATCAAATAATAACAAATTTTAATATCTAATTATAGTATATTACAAATTTGTCCTTTAATCCAACCATCAATGATAAATGTTTGCGTAGATTTGGTAATAGTCCTCGAATATGGTTGGTAGCTCTGAAAATTTGCACTTCAATCAAATATAAAGAAAAAATTATTCATCATAAGTTTGGGTATATCGAGGTTTAGATTAACAAAAGTTGAAGATAATAAAGTTGCTTTATTAAATGAGTTTATTTATAGATATATGTATATATATGTGTATATATATTTACGGATTAGTGTTTGATATAGTGGTAATGAAAATTTTTTAACTTTACAAGTGAGTCAAGAGTTTTCGATCTATCTCATTTTTATTTTTAATTAATTTTTATTGGATAATTATATATCGAAAGACTTTTTAACTTCACAAACGAGTTTAATAAACTATCAAATGTCTCATTGATTTATTTTTTATCTTTTTAAATACATAATGAAGACATGTGGTGACTTTTTAACTCCGCTTATAAAGTTTAAAAAAACTCTATTGTCGGTGTACCAAATAATTATTATTTTTTATTATATTTATAATATATGTGTCACCATTTTAATGCTATTTATGGAGTCTAAAATCCTCACTGATAGTGTATAAAATAATTTTTTTATTTATTTGTTTCTAGTTTTTTTTTAATGTTATATTTATAGTTAAAGTGTTAGGATAATATGATTAGCTAGCTAGAGTACTTGACATTCCTTACTTCCCAAAGGTAAAGGAAAACAAAAGCAAGCATGATTAGACTACGATCACATCAACGAATCGACTTGTTTTGGTTTAAATTATTATTTAATTAATAATATTTTTATTTATATTTAATTATAAAATATTTAAAGATTAAGATAAAATAAAAATATTTATAAATATTTTAATATATTTCAAATAATAAAATAAAATTTTCAATCAGATTAAATGTAGATAAATAATTTTTTTTATTATTTAAACCCGATCTGACTCATAAATCATAAAAATAAAAAAGAACTAAAAAAACACCTTTAACAATGCATCAAGGTTTGAGATGCCTCAACAAAAACTTCAAATTATCATTCAATTAAGGACAAAATTTTTATAGCTATACCAATAGTTTACATATATTTGCTTTTTGTTTTTATTGTGATCACTACATTTAAAAAAAATATATTAATGCCAGCTTTTTTTCTTTAATTGTTTTTAAGAAGTAGAGATGCAAAATGTTTCTATGACAATTAAAATAATGCGGAGAAGATGACATAGATTTGAAAAGAAACCAAAATTAAATATATTTTAGAAGATAAATTTGGATGTCACTTTCTCAATAGGGCAATTTGGTTTAATTAATTAATTAATTAAACATGGCTTTGAGTAAGCAGCCACATTTGGTCACAATTTGATCATATTTTTAAGGGTTATATATTAAAAAAAAAAAACCTTCTTGATATAATAAAATCATAGTCTAAAGATAGAAAAAAGGATTGTAAATGCTAAATTTGAATAATAATCTTGTCGATATCGTATTTTTAAAATAATTATATGAATCAATTCAATTAAATCTCGGATTAAGATAACAATTATTTTAATCTATCTCTTGAAATTTTTGTTAAAAATACAATTTTATTATGAAGAGGGATATCAAGAAATCTAGAGCCATTTCAAGTTTGTCCCATAGAAAAAAGTTCCTACATTTTTGGCATTGCATAATTTTTATTTTGTTGAATGATTATCTAAACAAAGTCCCAAAATTAGCCATTTGGCATGAAACTAAATAAATAAATAAAAGAATACTTGCTATAAAGTTGAAGTTTCTTTAAATTGTTATTTACTTTTTCCAAGTTTGGTTGAACAAATCTCTTTGTAAGTCATTCTATCCTAACAAAAGAATGGTCAACACATCACGGGCGGCCAGGCTTTCCAATTGGTTAGTATTTTTTAAGGTTAAAAAAATTGAACTAGAGATCGAACCGATCAGACCTCCAATTGATTTAATAATTTTTTAATATATTTAAATATCAAATATATATACTAATTAATAAAAAATGTATTTGGTTTAATGGTATTGTCTTTAATATATTAAAAGATTAAAAGTTCAAATTTTATTAATTAAAAATAGAATTTAAAATATATATATATAATATAATTAAAAATGATTTCTTTTTGTTCAATCTGATTTTTTGCCCATTTTATAGTGATCACTTACTAAATGATTCTAATATATGTGCCAAACTATACCACCAGTCGATTCCTGATTGAGCTAATTCAACAGTCCAATTCAGTTTGATTTTTTAATTAATGGTATTTTCTATTCATGAAAAGAGTACGAAAATTGCTTTTTGAGTTTATCTTTGAAATATCGATAATAAAATTTTTAATTTTATAAGCAAGAATAAGAATTTATCATGTGTTTTTATTTTTTAAATTATTTTTTATTTTATATATATATTTTAAAAGGTACGTATTATTTTATTAATCTCATAAAATTTAAAGGAAATAACTTCTTTTACTTTTTTCCCTTAATATAAATGTTATTATATTGAAATTGCATTATCAAGACACTATTTTGGTCTTACAAGTGTGGATATCTAATAATTAATTTAGAATATTGGTGTTGAAAACACATATAGCTTACTTTATAATCACTCTTTTTCTTGGAATAATTTTCAAATTTAAAATTCTCCTCTTCAAACTTTCATTCTTTTGTTTTAATATATAATAAGTCTCTGATTTTTTTAAATGTTTTTAATAAATTTTAATATTTTTTATTATTTTAAAATAAATTCTTAACCTTTAATTTACGTCAAAGTAAACTTTACTACAAACAAAAATATTTATTACTAATAATTTCATATAGAAATCTCTTTTTTATCTTAAATAATAATAATAATAATAATAATAATAATAAACAACTAATCTTCCCCTTTTCTGAACTCAATTTTTTATTAGAAATTGAGAATTGATAAAGATAGTACCAAAAAATAAAATTGATTGCTAATGGATCAATAAATTAATTAAATCTTTGTTAACTAGATTTTTTTTTTTTATGTTCTCTAAACTATTTATATTTAATATTTGTATCTAATTTTAACACATATTTAAAAAAATATTTAAATATAATTTTTTAAATATATAAAAAATTATTAAATATATAAATTAAATTTATATCCGTATTTAATATCCATCTAAGTCAGAATAATTTGATAGAAAACTATGGCCTACGGCTGCTGCCCCCTTTGGAGTCAAACTTTTTATATACGTTAATCATTGTCTATTTGCTGCGGTTGATTTTCTTGGGAAACTTTACCAACCAACAAAAGTAGTGATAAGTTTACGAATTTTCTTTGTGGAAAGTAATGGTTTTAGTCAAATACAAACAATCCCAAAACCCAATTCTAGAAAGAAAATCAACCTGCAATTATGATTTCAAGCTTCCCTTGTATGCCTAGTTGAGTCTGATTTCCACTGGTCAAACCCCCAATGGCCTGTGTTAAACCTGAAACCAGTCAACATGGGCGGCTTACCAGCTCCTTCCTTCAGATGCCCTCATTTTCGCATCAAAGAACAAAGCACCAGACCCCTCCAAAAGAAAAAAAAAAAAACTAATTAGTTAAGATTGTTACTAATATAACATGATTAAACTATTTTTTTTTTTAAATGGCAAGAAAGATACTGTTAACAGACGTTTCTTCAAAGCTTGGTCTATGGACTTAAGTGCAGGCGCTGTGTTCTTCAACTTTTTCTGTTTATTTGTTTCTTTTTCCATGTTTTGACTTGATGGGTGTTAAAGTAACTCATTCCTGCAAATAATAAAAATAGGGTTACAAAGATGAAGAAGAAGGAAATAATGTCAGGAGATCAAGCTTTTACATGGCGTTTTACTTGGTTTATATTCTTAATCCTGATTACATGTATGTTATAAATCTTTTTTTTTTTTTCTATCAGCTTAATTTTGATTCTTTTGAGTTTTTTGGTCTGATTTTTAATTACATTCTAAGTTCTAGCTCCAACATAATTCTTGACTTCTTGCTTATATTCAGAGTCCGAAAAACTTGCTGTTGATTTTGAATTTTCTGAGTGAAAAATCTTTCATGGGGCAACTTTTTTTTTTTTATTTATTTTTAAATTTTGTGATTTCCAAGGATGATTCAGCTGACTTTATTACAATTTTATTTTAGCTGCTTCTGTTTTTTTTTTTTTTTTTTTTTCCAGTACATGTTTTGAGTGTTGAAGGAAAATTCAAGATTATGTCTTTTGCTTGGTTTTCATGTTAATTACAGGTGTTGTTGCTGAAGCTGGAAATTCCTTAGACTCAGACAAAGAAGTTTTGCTGAAGCTGAAATCTTTCCTGGAAGAGCAGAATCGAGTGAATCGAGGAAGATACTCAGAATGGAATGCTGACGGTAACAACTCGATTCCATGTCAGTGGCATGGAATATCTTGTTCTTCCGACATGCAAAGAGTCAATGGCGTAAACCTTTCAGACAACTATATTTCTGGTGAAATGTTCAATAACTTCTCAGCCTTAACTGAACTTCGAGAGCTCGATCTCTCAAGAAACACCATTGGAGGAGCCATACCTGACGATTTAAACCGATGCAGCCAACTTGTATACCTCAACTTATCACATAATACCTTAGAAGGAGAGCTCAACTTGTCAGGGTTGAATAGTTTAGAGAAGCTTGATTTGTCTATGAACAGGATTCATGGGGATATTGAAGTTAATTTCCCAGGAATTTGCAAGAGCCTGATAGTTGCAAACTTTTCAGCTAACAACTTAACTGGTCAGATCGATCGCTGCTTCAATGAATGCTGGAATCTGCAGTATCTGGACTTGAGCACCAACAATTTTGTTGGCAGTTTATGGGGTGGATTTGCCAGGCTTGTGGAGTATTCGCTTTCAGAAAACTCCCTTTCCGGGACACTTTCCGGATCAATGTTTTCAAACAGTTGTAGTTTGCAGGTTTTGGACCTTTCTGAAAACAATTTTCAAGGTGAATTCCCGGGGGAGATTGCATTTTGCAAGAATTTGGCTGTTTTGAATATATGGGGAAACAACTTTACAGGTCCAATTCCATCAGAGGTTGGGACAATTTCGAGTCTCGAAGGCTTGTTCTTGGGGAACAACAGCTTTTCCAGTGTGATTCCAGAATCACTATTGAACCTGACGAATTTGGCCTTTTTAGATTTGAGCAAGAATAATTTCGGGGGGGAGATTCAGGAGATTTTTGGGAGATTCAAACAGGTTAAGTATCTTGTATTACATGGAAATTCATACACCGGAGGGATCGATTCTTCTGGTATTCTAAAACTACCAAACCTTTCCCGTTTAGACCTGAGTGACAACAATTTCACTGGTCCATTACCCGTTGAAATCTCTGAAATGCAGAGTTTGAACTTCTTGATGCTGGCCAACAATCAATTTACAGGTTTTATACCACCTGAATATGGAAATTTAAAGCAGTTACAAGCCCTTGATCTTTCCTTCAACAGGCTATCTGGATCGATTCCACCAGAACTTGGAACATTGAGCTCTCTCTTATGGCTGATGCTTGCAAACAACTCTCTTAGTGGTGAAATTCCACCTGAGATTGGCGACTGCAGAAGCTTATTATGGCTGAACCTTGCCGACAACCAGCTTTCCGGAAGAATTCCTCCGGAGTTAGCTAAGATTGGGCGAAATGCTACTCCAACTTTTGAGTCAAATCGGCTACGCCATGACGGGATGCTTGCCGGTTTTGGTGAGTGCTCGGCAATGAAGAGGTGGATACCGGCAGATTACCCACCTTTCATTTTTGTGTATACACTTCTCACTAGGAAGAATTGCAGAAGTCTTTGGGATCAGTTGCTTAAAGGATTTGGCATTTTCCCTCTGTGCACTGCAGGTTCAATGTTGAATACATATCAAATTTCAGGCTATGTTCAGCTTAGTGGGAACCAGTTTTCAGGTGAGATCCCTTCGGATATTGGCACGATGATGAATTTTAGTATGCTTCATTTGGGATTCAATAGCTTCGATGGTGAACTGCCTGCACAGCTTGGACAGCTGCCACTTATAGTCTTAAATATCACTCGAAACAAGTTTTCCGGAGAAATTCCAGTGGAGATTGGGAATATCAAATGCTTACAGAATCTAGATTTCTCATACAATAATTTTTCCGGCATGTTTCCAACAAGCTTCAACAACCTGACTGAGCTCAGCAAGTTCAACATTTCATACAATCCGCTGATTTTTGGTGTAATTCCAACAACTGGGCAATTGGCAACGTTCGAGAAAGACTCCTACCTCGGAGATCCACTGCTCGATGTTCCAGATTTTATCGACAATCGAACAGATCACCTGCCAAGCTATAGTGGGAGGCATAAAAGATCTGCCAAGTTGACTGTGCTGTTGGTGTTATTAGCTTTGACACTGGCCTTGTTAGTTTTCGGGGTTCTATCTCTTTCAGTTTGGATGACGGTGAAAAGTCCTGGAGAACCGCAGGGATATCTCTTACAAGATACAAAGTATCGACACGATATGGCATCTAGTTCCAGCGGATCATCACCATGGTTATCGGATACTGTCAAGATTATCCGTTTGGACAAAACAGCTTTCACACATGCTGACATTTTGAAGGCTACAGTTAATTTTTCGGAGGATAGGATTATTGGAAAGGGAGGATTCGGAACAGTTTACCGAGGTGTATTGCCTGACGGCAGAGAAGTAGCGGTGAAAAAGCTACAAAGAGAAGGCATTGAAGGTGAAAGGGAGTTCCGGGCTGAGATGGAAGTCCTTAGTGGAAATGGCTTGGGTTGGCCGCACCCTAACCTTGTAACACTTTATGGATGGTGCCTTGATGGCCTAGAGAAAATACTTGTTTACGAGTACATGGGAGGTGGCAGCCTGGAGGATCTTATATCAGATAGAGTGCGATTAACATGGCGGAGAAGGATTGACATTGCGGTCGATATTGCACGAGCATTAGTGTTTCTACATCATGAATGCTACCCTGCCATCGTGCACCGGGATGTCAAGGCCAGCAATGTCCTGCTAGACAAAGATGGGCGAGCCAGGGTCACAGATTTCGGTCTGGCCAGAGTTGTCGACGTTGGAGATAGTCATGTCAGCACAATGGTGGCAGGAACTATTGGTTATGTAGCACCAGAATATGGGCTGACTTGGCAAGCTACCACAAAAGGTGATGTTTACAGTTATGGGGTATTGGCAATGGAACTCGCAACCGGGAGGCGAGCCGTTGACGGAGGTGAAGAATGCTTGGTGGAATGGGCCAGACGCATCATGGGAAACGCGCAAAACGGATTAGGTGGAGCAGTGATGCCAGTCGTGCTTTTGGGATCAGGGCTAGCCGAGGGGGCAGAGGAGATGTGCGAGCTGCTTCAGATTGGGGTCAGATGCACAGCTGAAGCTCCACAAGCTAGACCAAACATGAAAGAGGTGCTCGCTATGCTAGTTAAAATACCAAACAATGGTTCAAGAACGCAAAGTGTCAATATGGCTACAGGAGATAGTTAGGCCAAACATGAATATGTGTTCGAATCTTGCTGGAGCCATTATCTTAGGGGGGGCTTCTCTTAAGCCCGGTCTGGGGTTTTGGTTTCTCAGCCTAACCTATCCACCAAAAAAAAAAAAATAGTGTCAATATGGCTAGGATATCAAATATTACAGATTCACACACGGACTTTTCTTGTCATAATTCTTCTTGTAAAGAGATTTCCCCCATTCATTATGTTGAAAGAATTTGATCAATTTTGTTAAGTCACTAGTTTATGGAAGATGAATTTTCAAGACTAAATAAAACAGGGCTTGCTTTAGATCCAATAAGACATGACTGTGGCCAAGCCCTCCCTGATCCAATAATAAGGTGTTACTAGGGAGGGAAAAACCGAAACTGCAAAATAACATGCTGTAATATCACGTTGTTGGCTCTATTTAGATCCTTATAGTTTTTAGTCGTTTTAGTCAAAGTCTCTTCTTTTTATTATCTTTTCTAATATAAAGTTTACTGGCCACTTTGACATCTCCTGATCATGCTTTAAAAACTTGGCAACTTAGGTATTAAAACATGTCCCGAAAACATAATTTCAATGTCTTTGGAAATTGTTCTGTATTTGCAAACCTTCATCGACTTGTACCTAACCCATTAACTAATTCAGCCCAACCATCAAACTAAATTGGAGTGCAAAAGCCATATGAGAAGGGGCAGCCGAAGTGGTAGGTTGCAGGTAGGGACGAAGGACTGGATCTGTCTAGTCGAGCGGACTTTCCAACCTATGAATAATTTCAGGTCACAAAAACCAAAACTTGTTCCCAGGGGAGTAGCTGTTCCTTCTACACAATGTTGTTTCTACGTCTCTCCCAAATAGGCTTTCTCAAAACAATGCAAAAGGCTACAAAATTTGATCAACAACAAACATGGAATCCCATTTCTCTGCTTCCATAGCCTTTCTCATTCTCAAACAGGGTAAAGCTTTTTTGTTGCTAAATTGATAATTTTGTTCATTTCAGAACTTAGGTTGTTACTATTTTAGCTATAAAGAGAATTAAATTACAGTTATAAATGCATTTTCGATCGTTTTGTATTTATTATTATTATAAATATAATAAATATCAACTATTAATAACGATGACGAAAAATGCCTGAACCACTAAATAACAATTGTAACCTTAGGTCTTGTGCCTGAAACTTTAATGTAGACATGGGTCGCTACTATTTTGTTCTTTTCCTTTTTTTTGCCATAAAAGTTGTCAATTTAGAAGGAGGATTGAAGACGTGCAATCACAACCATATGATATGCTCTCGAGATGAAATAAAGTAAATATAAAAAAATTATAAAAAGATAATAAATTATTACTAATTAGATTTTAATAGCTTAATTTAATAAAATTATTTTATTTTTGAATGAAATTAAAAAATAAAAATTATTATAACCAAAAAGTATAAGAATTAAATAAAAGAATCAAGAGTAATTTATATTTTAGATCATTAAATTTTGTATTAATTTTCATGTAGATCAAAAACCTTTAATTTCATCAAATTATATTACTAAATTTTTATTATTAAAAAATTAAGTTACTTAAGCAACTTTATTAAGTAATTCTAACGGAAATGTTGATTCAATATGCATATATTACTTATTTTTTACATCTCATCAAGATGATATCCAGCAGAGCTACGTTACATATGTATACCGAGTCAAATTTTTGTTAAAATTACTTAACTAAGTTAATATAAGTGACTTAATTTGTTAATAATAAAAGTTTAATAACGTAATTCAATGAAAGTAAAAGTTTGTGACATATATGAAAGTTGATACTAAATTACAGTAAACCAGAATATAAATTACCCATAAAATCCAATAAATAATTTTTTTAAAAAAAATTAAAATCTTGTACCAATCGATAATGGTAAATAAGTATTAATCCGTACAATTCACTACAAATAAGATCAATACAAACTAACACAAAACTTAAACATGTGGTATAATTTAAAATTATTTTAATATTTTTTAAAATTGATACATATTAATTAATATGACTGATACCAATATCGTATCGATACCCATGGTAACAATGGTTTTATGGGCAGCAAAAGGTTCGTTGTTCCCTTTAATTATTGCTGAATGAGTGTGTTTCCAAGAGCCGTAGTGCAACTGGTTGGTAGATATGATACGGCCAATATAAATAAAAATGCAAAGGACGCGTGCGGGGCCTCAAAGGAGGTCCAACCAACGAACATGCAGCTTCATCATCTTTATGTTTCCAAAGTAATGGCTTAGTTGAAAGCACAAAATTAGCATCTTCATAATCATATAACTGAAAGATGTTTTCCTCGCATCACTTTAAGTATCAAGATTTAATCGTTATTGCACATTCGATTGCATCGTATTATTTTCTCTAAACAATCATGAGTCTTGCAAAAAAACTAATTTGATACTATGATTAATGAAAAGATCTTAAAGAAAAGATCTTTAATTCAAACTGAAAGAGGTACACCTTTAACTGATAAAATCTTACAAGATCTATAAATATCTAAAAAAAATAATAATTTTAATGTAAGTATATACAAAAATAACTATTAAAAATCCTGAAACATAAAATGATCTGATCATCAGGGTTTGGTACTACTGCCACAATCAAAGTAGGAAACTGGGTGTTTAAATTTGCAAGTTTTAAAGTAGACTGAGGCTTATTAAGAAAGTTCTAGCATATATTTAGCAGCCCTTTGAATGATTGAGTCATCAAAACAACTACTTTACCTCAAGACAAAACCCTTTTTCATATAAATCATTTCTTTTGCCTGTATGTTCTAAAAGGATTAACATGTTCGAAGGACCAATGTGGAAAATCCAACAACCATTAGATTTATTAACGGGTTGAGTCATTTGTTCAACTCATTTTGATTATACTTTAGATATAACTTTTCTTAATTCGAAGAAATCCTATTGAAATTATTATTTAATAATTTTTTTAAAAAAAATTAATTATAAAAAATAAATAAATATTTTTATTAATTTATAAATAATAATTTAAACTTTCAAATTGAATTCAAATTTAAATAAAAAAAATTTAAGCCATAATCTAACATTAACACCTCTAACCGCCACCAACCACAAGAAACATTTCATGTGATTAATACGGAAGAGATAGTACCAAGATGCTATAAATAGTCCAGCTTTGAATTGCAATTCGCAATGGAAAACTTTCTATAAAAGCAAGCTGTAAAGTAATGATGCTTTGTTTGTCCATATCCCCTAATTTCCTTTGGTTCTTCTCGTACAGCACTCCAACCATTCACCACTTGCTCTTTGTTGACATGGAGGAAGATGAACCCAAAATAAAATATATATATATATATATATATATATATATATAGATTTTGTGAATAATGAACTATCGAAGAAATGTTCTTCTTAGACCAATTTAAGGGTTGGATAACCCCTTTGGCCTATTAGGCCCAACTTAATTATATTAGACTTTGGTATAAATTTTGTGATTCGATTAAAAAAACGAGCCTACTGATTGAACTTGAGCAAGGATTTAAAAAATTTGAGCTGCGATCCAACCTAATCTATGAACATCTTTTCCCTTCCTATCCATTTGCCAACGTGAGATTTTTCTTTTTTTGCTGGTCTAGTCTTCAAGTGACCGATTTTAAGCCATGGATGGAAAGATGAAGACATCTTTTTTCCAAACCTTCCATGATTACTACTTTTAGAGTTACACTCAAAAGTGCTTCTTCAATCTCCACTAACTAAACATCGCTTTTTTGTGTGGAATAAAAGAGAAATAAATGGACCCCTTAGTTTGTCTATAAATTTGGGCATGAATGTCCCAAAACTTATGCCACAATTAAAAGAAGAGAGAGTTCATGTACTGGAGAATTCTCACGACAATGCTAATAAATGTAAGGATGTTTCTCTTAAAGAGCTTAAAGACAGGCTTGAAGAGTTAGCCGAAGTTAGAGGATGGAATGAGTATCATAGTCCAAGGAATCTCCCATTGGCACTTGTAAGACCACTAACTAAAGTCTACATTTCCACATTTCTTAGCATATTAGTTTTTGGCAT
>JBBYHK010000009.1:4504970-4516323 GCA_038382065.1 Adansonia grandidieri
TCGGATTTAAGCAAACAAATTTTATGCTATTTAGACTTAGCTTAACTTAACTTATGAATATCTCTATTATAAGGTATAATAAAAATATTTTTTAAAATAATTAATGTAAAAAATACTTATCAATTTCTTACCCTCATTAGCTTAAATCTTAAATTTGAACAACGAAAGTATAAAAAAGAATTAAAATCTTGTCCGTTACTTTTTAATACATTCATTATTACAATTCATGGATCATTATATTATTAAAATATTATTTTATATTAATATTTTATATATTTTTATAATTAAATTTAAATAAAATATTTTTTATTATTAAATAATAATTCGGATTAAGTAGACTGTAATTCATAAAAACTTTGTCCAAAACTTAATCCATGCGAGTTAAGTTTGCCGATCCGAGTAGCCCAATCCTTATAATAAATTTAGTGTAGAATCTACTCATGAATTATAAATGTCATACTTATAAATAATGATTAAAGTTGTACTACAAAAATAATAAACTAAAATGTAATGGACTAAAGGTTAACCCATAAAAGAAACTTAGATAGATTTGTTCAAAT
Organism: Adansonia grandidieri; assembly: GCA_038382065.1. Taxonomy (NCBI): domain Eukaryota; kingdom Viridiplantae; phylum Streptophyta; class Magnoliopsida; order Malvales; family Malvaceae; genus Adansonia; species Adansonia grandidieri. The sequence continues at coordinate 4,505,531 of JBBYHK010000009.1, forward strand.
AATAAACATTGTCTGATCCAACTCGATTAATTTCAAATCACAGTTTATTAATTAAAATTTTATTTTTATTTAAATTTAAATATAAAAATATTAATTAAAAATATTTTTTAATATTTTTTAATATTTTAAATAGTAATACAAACTTTTGAATTGAATCAAATTTAAACTTAAATTTAAACTTTATTTTATTTTTTAATTGTAACCTACTCATGCATGAGCAACTACTTTTGAGATTAAAAAAATAAAAAAAATAAAAAAAATAAAAAAAAAACATTGTGAAGAAAATTTGTGATGTGGATCAAAATGGAGATAATTACTTTTCTAAAATGATTATGACTAAAGTGACATCCCAACAATCCTTCATTGTTGCAAGTTTTTTTCAAAGAAAAATATCAAATCAAATGAGGATCTTAAGATTCCTCATTAATTACTTGATTACAATTGCCCACCTTTAATTAAAACCTTTTTTTTTTTTAAATTATCATGTTTATTAACTATGCAATTAGTATATTTTATGAGTAAAATTAATAAAGTTACATATATTTATATAAAATATTTTTTAATTTATTAATAAAATAAAAAAATTATAATATCAGTTTATAAAAAAATAATATTTTTAAAACTTTTTTCTTTCTAAATTTTGTACTAATATTTTTATATAAAAATTTTTAAATTTCTAAAATAATTATCATTGAACTAAATGGTAAATCATTTTTTTTTTTTTTGTTTAAACATCATAAGTGAGGGGGGAAATTTTCCTTTTTCCTTTTCTTTTTAGGCCACCGAAGCAAGAATTTTACTAATAGTAATATTAATGTTGATGTAAATTGTGACATAATGCAAAAAGGGCAAATGGGCTAATATTATTTGGTGCAATAAAAAGGAAATCTGAGGGTCAGTTCGATATTATCTACAATTTTTATCTCACTTTTTTTATGTAATTTTTTTAACGAAAAATATTAGCAAATTCATGAATGACATATATTTTATTTATTTATTATTTATTTTTTAAATATATTTGATCAGATATATATCATCATATAAATTTATTTATAAATTTTTTTTACACCATCAATATATAAAATAATTATCTATTTCTTTAATCTAATTAGTTTTACCTTGTGATACTATTTTAATTGCAAACTTTGCATAGTTTAAAACTATAGAGATAGGTAAAATCATTACACAAATATAATTGGATTCTAGCCTATAAATACTGATTAACAATTATTTATAATACCAAGAAAATTTTCCACATTTAATATATTATTTTATTAATTTTTTTTTAAAAATTTACATTATATTAATTTTTTTAAAGAATATATCACATCCATCGATTTATTTTTAATAAATAACTAATAATTAATTTGTTTTAATTTGAAGTTGCAACTTTCTCGATTAAAAAAATAATAATAAAAATTGATTAAAATATTTAAAATTTGGAAAAATCAAGGTCCTGTAAGAGATTTGGTTGTCTGCGGTAGTGTAGTTTTGTCTTTTCTCCGATTATTTTTTTCCCTTTAAATCTAAAATAAAACAAAATTATTTTCTCAAAAAAAAAAAAAAAAAAACCTCTTTCAAACAAAAAAAATAAAAAATATTAGATTTAGTAATTAGTATATTTATATAATATTTATATATTTTATGATACGATAATCATATTTAAAATTTTTTTATATTTTTATCAATTTTGATATATTTACAATTCTTATTATTTGTATTTTAAGAATATAATCGTATCATATCATATCATATTTTTTTAACTTTATACGTATCATAATAATATAATTATATTAAATATTATTAAGTTTAAAAAATCTATACCATACCTTCTTATTATTAAACCGAATTGTAATTTAAAATTTTTTTTTTAAGTTAATTGATTATTAATTTGATTATTTAAAAAATATTAAAAATATTTTTATATTTTTATTATTATTTTAAAAATATATAATTTTATTAATTATTTATAAAAAATTTATTTAAAATTTAAATCAATTTATGCCACGTGTAATTAAGTTCTAGTTCCAGAGGAGGTATGAAAACCATGGCAATCAATTAATTTTTTTTTTTTCCTGAAACTTACACAAAAAATTCCAGAAAGTAATTAAATGAGATAATGAAAGAGAGATAATTATTGAAAAATAAAATAAAAGAAAAAGAAAAGAGAAATGGAAAGAGAGAGAAAATTAAAATTAAAATATATTATATTACTTTTTGGTTTTTTGACGACTTTCATGTCTTCTTCTCAAATAAGTTTTTAATTTTGATTTTTATTTTTAATTTTCATTTGTTTCTGCGTGATTTTTCTTTTATTCCTCTGTCTCAAAATCTGCCTGGAAAAAATGGACCCAGCAGATCCGAAAAATCCCCAATGGAGTTTCAGAAATACCCATTTCATCTTCATCTTCATCTTCTTCTTCATTTTTACTTCACTGTTTCTGATTCATTTCTGAAAGTCCTTTTCAAAAGGATACCCACGTTTAGTTTTTTTTTTTTTTTCCTTCTTCTTCTACTTTGCGGAAAACTAAGTCAATGAGCTCAGAAAAGTTGTCTTTTTAATTTTTGAGGTAAGATTATCAATGGCTTTAACTTCTTCTTTCTTCTTTCTCTCCCCCCTCCCCTCCGCGCCCCCCCTTTTTTTTTCGGGAGTTTTAACTACAATGGAGATATCCAATGTATTTCTGATTAAATTTTGGGTTTTCTTTTAGGCTTTAAGTTTTATTTTATTGATTGGGTTTTTTTACTTAACGTGGAAGATATGGATTATAAATATAATGTATTAAGTTTTTGCCATATATATATATATATATTACTTTCTCAGTTTCTCCTGAATTTTTGGACTAATGGATTGAAGGGTATCTACTGCTGCCCGAACTTTTTTTCAACCTTGGGATGGATTTCATTGCTTGAATTTTTGTGGTTTTAGTGATACGTTGGGAGTTTTTTTTTTTTACCAAGAAAAATAAATCTCAATTTATTATTATTATTATTTTTTCTTTATAGATCACTGATCATAGATATCTTCGACTATTTTACAACTTATTTTAAGCTTAATATAATTATTAGTATGAATTATGAAGCCTGATAATTTTTCTAACTCTTATATATATATATATATATACATATATATATATATATATTTGTGTTTGTAGTTTCTTGTGTTATTATATGCTGTACTTTTTGTGTTATTAGCAACTGTAAGTTAGTATAATTTGAGTATAGTATGAAATAGTAGAATGATGGCTTTGAATTTTGATAGTTAATACAGATTAAATTTGGTTTACAGAAGCAATTTTTTTCTTTGTTAAATTTTTTGTTCTTTTTTTACTTCTATACTTTCTTAGAACACCTCACAAATTGTCATTTGTTGACTTAACCATGTCTAATACTGGTTTCGAAACATTTCCGGACATATGTACAAGAATATGATCTTCTAAGGACCCTCTAAATACATAAAAAAAACCTAAAAAGATGAATATTCCCATATCAGATATATGCCCATATCTTATATCCACACCCGAGTCCGACTAATGGTTTGAAGATACATTGCTTGCCAATGCATGAGATAGTGATTGTTTATTGGTTTGATGAATGCCACCTTGGGGTTGATTAAATTTATTAGGCCTTTCTTCACATGTAATTGTAAGTTCTGGTGTACAGCCAATCTTGTTCCTATGAGAGGGTGAGGTAGGAAGTTGGAACTTTAATACTATTAGTTTTGGGCTTTTTTTTTTTTTTTTTTTTTTTAAATTTTCTTTGAAATTGTTTTGCACTTTGCTGCATTTCTTCATGTGAGAAACTTCTAACATGAGATTTGATAATGTTTTTTTTTTTTTTGGCCTTTGTCATTTGACGGTGTTTTGGATTGTCATTGCTGATAGTATTCTAATGATGTTGCAGCATGGTGCATTCATGAATGATGATGTTAGACTGAATACTGATCCATTTTGAAAACTTGTACCAAGAAATGGGATAGTGGCTTTTGTACATCCCATTTGATTGTTTTGAAATATATTTGTATCAGGGGCGAAGGCCAAGAATTTCGTGTTTAGGGTTGTTGGTTTTGTCTTTACCGGGGAACAATCTCAGGTGCATGCATATAAGCGTAAAACGTAAAGCACAAAGTAAAATCAGCGGAAGTCTAAACTAAGAAACACTGGATTTCCACAGGGATTTTTAGGTAGATACTCACGTGTGGTCAGATTAGCAATTTAATATCTTCTCAACCTTGGATTCATGCCAGTATTGTAATGCTATTTGTGTTTCAAGTATTCTTGATCTCGTAATGTGTATTTTGGACAACTTTTCCTTGCCTTTATGCAGGTTGCTTTTCTCATGATACAGAGAGTTTAAATTTATTGTAATATCAATTGAAGTTAGTGCTTCAACTTTCACGGAAATGCTACAAATGCAAGCAGACATGCAGCATGAAAGCCAATTCCCAGGGTGTTACACTTCTTGGGACCTTAATTTGGATGCCAATGGCACCATATGGCCGGCAGATAACGTTGATAGAATTGTAAGGAATAGAGGGTACAATAATGGTACTTTGCCACCGTCTTCAGATTTGAATATATTTTACAACAAGGATTTACTAAAGCAGACAATGCTCAAGCATGAAGCAGAATTTAGGGATCAGGTATTTCTCTCTAAATAAACTTCTTATGTCTCGTGACCCTGTTTTTCGATGTGCAGCAGGAGTAAAATCCTGTTCTATGTACTTAAAAATAATTGCTCTATCTCCTAAGCAACAACTTTGGTTATGTCGTACACTGTCGGTAATTAGCTGGAATTTTCAGTACCTATGTAGAGTACTATATCTTTAGATTGATCTTTAAATTGTCACTAGAATGGAGAAAAAATGATAGAAGTTTCTACAGGCCGAGAGAAAGGTTAAGTGGGAATCCTCATTAGTCGGTTTTGGGATCTGAAGATTTTGATGCACTGAGAAGATTTAGCGACCACTGACTAAGGCTTATCATACACTTTATATGAGAGATAATTTGGGGATGAAACATTGGTGTGTTGTTTCCACTATGCATTTTTTGCATGGACATGACTGTAGTATTTTAGTCCTAATACCAGAGACTATTAATTGTGTCTCTTTGGGTGTTTTCCAGAGATATATGTCCTAGCATTGTCTTTGATTAAAAAATTTTGAAAGTGAGTCTCCTTGATTGATACTTATAAGAATCATCTTAGTGACCCTTAATCTGAAACCATAAGGTGATTCAAATACGATCAATGACGTGGTTGTATTTTTCGGCTTCATTTTAAGTTTTCTAGATTTTTTTTTCTCCATTTGTCATCCCTTAAATCTAAGATTTTTGGTTCAACTAAATTTGATATTATTGATATCATATTATCACGAATTAATTCATCTGCAATGTGTTTTATTTTAGATCCATGAACTCCATCGGCTTTACAGGAAACAGAAGGAATTAATGCATGGAATGAAAAGCAATGGCTTATATAAACATCATTGCAGTCTGGAGACATTCCAACCAAACTGTGTTTTATGTCCAAAGTCATTGAATTATGTACAAATAGCACACCACGCCTCTACCTCTATCAACTTTGTGGATTGTCAGCCCCCTATTTCCGAAGTTAAGGATAGCATTTTGCCTTTGCATTCTTATGATGGAAGTAAAGGGCAAGCAGGCCTTGATCGTACTCGTATCGAAAGCTCTTCAAAGGCCTCTGAGCTAATGGTTTCCAATTGCAAAAGGTTCGGCAAAAAGATCTTGGATCTTGAACTGCCAGCTGATGAGTACTTTGATAGTGAAGAAGAGGGATTTTCAGAAGTGAAAGTAGCTCCTGAAGTGGCTGATATACCTATCAATGCTCTAAAGAAAATCAATGATGGAGATAAGGGAGAGAAAGAACTATCTGTTACCGGCAATGGTTGCAACTCTGGCTTCCCCGAAGGAAATTTTATTCCTAGTTCCCTTTCTTCAAAGAAAAATGTTATGGCTGATTTAAATATTCCTGTCAAACTTGAGGAGGATATAAATCCCGAGTTCAGTGACTTTCAGGATCCTGTTATTGGCCATACAGAACCCTCATTATGGGACCCCATTGGAAAATCGAATTTAAACTTTCAAGTTCCGTCCAAAGAAGTAAATCCAAGGAGCCAGATAATGAAGGATCCCGAAGATAGAGAACACTTGGAGATTTTACTTTTCGAGCACAAAATGCAAAAAGAACCCATACCTTGTAATGATAAAACCAGTAAGGATGCTATATAAATCTATTATTAAGTTATCCACATTTTCCTGGCCAAAAAGATCAGCATTTTGTTTTTTTTTTTTGGCATTTTATCAAGTTTCATTTATCATCGGTCATCGTTCACTTTGTAGAATTTATTACTGCAGTTGATGATTTTACATGGTTGGTAATTCTGTTTACAGGGCAAGGCAGAACTGATTTGAATTCTTTCCCTCGTGATCTTTATAATGAAAAATTATCAATTGAGCACATTAACAATGAGCAAGCCCAAGATTCTGCAACACTTCATGGTTCAGATGTGACCAATGGAAAGCTATGCGATGAAGTGCAGCAAGTCGCAAGGGACATCTCTGCTAGTAACGATAAACTGGTCGCCACTTCAGACACGTGCGGCTCATATCAGATTGTTCCTTTGGGTGATACAATGAACTCTGAGACATCCTCGGTTTCATCTTGGAGACGTACCTTCAAGCGGAGCCCTATAGCAGTTCAAGCACTTCCATGTTTTAAGAAGAAAAGTTCCAAATCATTTACCGTAAACCCTGAACTCACTGGAAATGAGCTTTCTCTTGGCAAAAATTTGTTTTCCAGCCTGAAGTTGTGTAGTGCTGCTTTCCTGCAGGCCGGCTCACAGAATGATTTCCAGCGGGAGGGCCAGCCACTGTTTACAAGGTCTGTTTCATTGAACTGCAACAATGATGATGACTTTGCATTTGAGCACAGTCCTGTAATAAGGAGTTTGGATCTCAATTGTGTCTTCCCTCATTTCTCCACCACTGTGGCTGATTCACAAGATGCTTCTAACATACTTGGTGAAAATACACTTCAAAATTCAACTGGTTGTTCTTCTCAGATTGCTGAAATGCGAGTATGTGGTGAAAAATCTGGTGAAAGGAGAGACCCATCAATCCCACTGGAGTCAGCCCTTGAACAAGTTAATTTGCCGAGTGTCCATGATGCTGAGATGGAGAAGGTGGAGGCAAGAAACTCCCTGGATTTTAAGAGCATACTTGGATTTGACATGTATAACAAGCCTCCCATTGCCAATGGCCACTGCTCATCTCATGTCTCCCCATCTAGAAACCATCGCAAATCTTGTGCAAAAGACGACAACAAAGACAAAGAAAATGATAGGATACCTGATATAAACTTGGAATTTGATCATGTGCCTGACGGAGAAAAAGAACTAGCTAAAACCGAGTCAGTGGCAGAAAGCGAACCTTGCGAAAAGTATCCAGGTTATGGTGTAATTGACCTGAATTCTAGTTTCTCTATGGATGAATCTCTGCTAAAGCCTACAGATTCTATAGAAATAGATTTGGAGCCACCTGCAAGTCCGGAAAACAAGGAGTGTTCGCCTCCTAGAGGGGAATCCGATGAAAACCAACTTGAAACACCTTTGCTATCTTCCGGACAAGAAGATGGGGATTTGCAGGATGAACTAGTTAGGAATGCTGTGGAGGCTATAGTTTGCATTTCATCATCCGAGATCCGGATGTGCTTAGAAAGCACCACTTGTGAACCTTTTAGATCTTCCAATTCCCTCTATTGGTTTGCTAGGGTGGCTTCTTCAGTAGTGGATGATCCAGGAAGTGAATTTGGAGTTAACATAGGTGTTAAGGATCATGGTGATCAAGAGGAGTATCTATCTGATGGAATCGATTACTTCGAGGCCATGACATTGAACCTAACAGAGATAAAGGTAGAAGAGTCTTGGTGTAAAAGCAATGGCCAAAAAGAGGAGGAATCGAGCGTGGTTTTTTCGACAAACCAGCCAAAGAGGGGCCGAACAAGGAGGGGAAGACAGCAGAAGGACTTTCAAAGTGAAATTCTTCCAAGCCTTGCCTCTCTTTCAAGGTACGAGGTCACCGAGGATCTTCAGATTATTGGAGGGTTAATGGAAGCCGCTGGTGCTCACTGGGAAAGTGGTTCTTCAAGAAATGCAGGTAGAATTGGATCCACAAAAGGGAGGCGACGATCTAATACACGTACTACCAATGCCATAGAGAGTACGATGAATATATCGCTGAACCATCAGTCTGGTAATAATGAAGTGGGTATCCAACAGAGAAGACTAATAGAGTGGGGGAAGATAACAAGAAGACCACGGGGGCCAAGATGTCCATCGAGTAATCATCGGCTTATATTAGGCCAAGTATAGAAAAAGCAACTTCAAAAGACTTTCCAGGTTAGCTTACATTGAATTCATGTGATTATCATGTATATGTCAAAACTAAAACATGGCATACCAGTTATATTATATAGGAGCATTTTGAACCATCAATGGCTTTTGGTCTTGGTACTGGTCTGGTGAATGATGATGGGCATGTGAATATGCTGTTTTGAACCTTAAGAGTTTGTTTTGAACCTTAGAGTTTGTTTTAAGCTAAATTGAAAATCAACCATATAGCAATGCATTTGAAATTTGCTTTCTAAGAGATTCTATCAGGTTGCTGAATGCTGATTACTTGAATAGAATCTGCTTAATTTCTTTTTGGTCTAAAGGTAGGTCTAGCAGTGGGAAAAGAATGACAAAACAGCTTCATTCAGCTATGGTTGGTTAGGGAATATCAATCAATTTGTTTGAAAATCTTAAAGGGTGCCTTTAGGGTATTCACTAGCAAAATCCATGGATTAAAAAAGGAGTCCGGTCCAATGCATATATCAGAACTAGTAGAAAACAGGTTTAACCGATAAAAAATTGGTAAAAAACAGGATTGAACCAGGAAAAAAGTCGATTTTACATTTTTTTTAATTTTTTAAAATTTAATGTTTGAATATTTAAAAAAGATAAGCTATACAGAGGTTGGACTGGTTCGACCTTTAATTTGATTTTTTTTTAACCTCAGCAAAATCTTATATTAAACAAAGAATTAATTACTCTTGAACATGCTTTGCTGCTGTGCTATATTTTTAATTCCCGTGTGACGAATCACTCTTCCAATTGTCTCATGCAAGTTTGATGTGATCATTATCCTTTTTTCGCAAAATTTGCTTATTAAATGTACAATATTCACGTTTATATACTTAAAGATATATATATATATATATATATTTTATGTGAGATTGATACACGTTGTCTACTCCTTTAGACGTTTGGCGTGAAATTCTCTTCACGTAATCTTGTGATGCTTCTTCCATCACGTGCTTTTTTATCTTATTTACCTCCTACTTGAGGCACTCATGGAGTCACAATTGGCTTATCTTGCAATCTTGTCTACCCCACTTGCTAGGATACTCTACGCAAAGCATAATAGTCAAAAATTGTTTACGATATCACTTGTTATATGATCATTTCTCTCTCACAAAATCGATTTATTGAAATATGCAACATTCACGTTTATATAGTTTATATATATATTTTCTTTCCAATATAAAATCTAAACACTTTGCTTTAAGAGCGCTTATAAAATCTAAACACTTTGCTTTAAGAGCGCTTATAAAATCTAAACACTTTGCTTTAAGAGCGCTTGTCATGACATAAGTCTTAGTCCGTATTTGAGAAATCATCCTTACGTGTCAACCTTTCAATGAGTATTGGTGTATCGCCTTTTAAGAACAGTTTTCAGTTCATATAATAATAAGTTAATATATCTAAAAACCAAAAAATTAAATCAAACCCACAAAATGATTTACTTTTCCTTGGCTTTTGGAAAAAAAAATAATAAAAATTCCCCTTACAAATTTAAAGAAAAATATACATATATATATATATATATATATGTATTTCAAAATCTCTTAACAAGCATAGCCTTAGAGCTAGGTTCAAAATCAAGGAAAATGGAAAATGGAAAACAAACAAATATCTCGAAATCTCCCCCCCCCCATCCCATCCCACCCCTTTCATCTTGTAACATAATAATCAAACAACAAAGAGAATGAAAGAGTTCTTTTTTTTTTTTTAATCTTTTTTGGGTTTCTAAATTACACAGCAAAATTAGGGTTGAACCCCATGTTGAGTGAAATGAGGGCTTTGCAAAGCTTCTTGAAGCAATTCATCATCATCCCATGAATCCCTATAAGTCTCCAAATTGGTAAATGAATTTACTATGGCTGAAATGCACAACTGTTTCCTCCATTCTTCCAAATGTGGGGAATCACTGTAATCTGCATATCTATCACAATACTGCAAAAATAATAATAAAAAAATTGTATATAATTAGCTCAAAATATTTACAGATTTCTGAATACTTTTTTTTAAATGAATGCATTTTAAAATGTATTATTTAAAAAAATTCAACATTTATTATAAAAGAAGAATAATGACATTAGAGATAAGAAAAGAAAAATAATAATAAAAAATGAAGTGCAATATAAATATGATTAGATATGTAAAAATGTGTAAATATTATTAGACATCTTCAATTTTAATTTTATTATTTTAAAATATATATTTTTTAAAATTTTACTTGAGATTTAAACCTTAACCTTTTAGTTTTATATCAAAGATTATGCTATTAAACTAAATACAGATTTATATTAACTATTAATTATATTTAAAATTTATTTAATATTAAACTTAATGTTTAAATATAAAAAAATAAATTAAACCGACCTATCAA
>JBBYHK010000009.1:4529833-4541811 GCA_038382065.1 Adansonia grandidieri
TCGAAAATTTTTATTTTTTTAAAGTATTCATGTTCGACAAATATTCAGACATAAATGTAGGGTTATGATTTCCAAATATACGAGAAAACTTTGAAAAAAAAATTAAATCAGATACATAATCATATCCAACACTCACTTTCAAATCTGGATAACATAGCTTTGCTCTTATCGTCTTGCCCCTTTCCCTCCGAATTGATTTCTCTTTTTTCCATATTGACTAAGTCTACCTGATAATTTTAGATAAGATTACACAAATATGACACGTATAAAGCAACTAAAATACGAAATAACACAACACGACATGAATACATGTCTCAAAATCGATATAATATGAATTATTAATTTATCAAAGTTTATATGAATATAAAATACTTTAAAAACGACGTTGAAGTGTAAATGTGCTATAAATATAAGGATTAGGTCAAATCCCTTCATCTAAGGGATTTAAAATAGATAGGTTAAAATCTCTTAATCTAAGGGATTCAAATTATATTTAGTAGTGCATTAGTTTCCTATTTCATCTCCTGTGATCTGCTATATATACACTGTACCATGTACTGTAAAAAAATGAAAAACGTTTTCAGAATTCCTCTTTTTTTTTTTTTTTCCTATTTTGTGTTATGGCATCAGAGCTCTAAGGTTTTTTTAAGAACCTGGGAATATTTTTCTGTTCAGCCTTCATTGCTAGACTTCTTTTTCTTTTTTTTTTATTCTAGTTTCGACAGCCTTAATTGCTGCCTTTTAAATTCATCATGTCTGCCTCCGAAACCACCATTTCCAGCCATCCTAATTCTTTCGAAGAATCTAATTTCGTTTAGAAAATTGGAGATCTGCAGAATGTTTGAGTTTCCTATAGACTCAACGAAAAGAACTATCTAAAATGGTTAGGAAACTTAGTCACCTTATTGGAATGGATCTAGCAAAGAATGATCCGACATTTGAAGCATAGGATGAAGAGGATTCCATGATAATGTCCTGGTTATGGGATTCCATGGATCCTATGATCAGTGACGCTTGCATGTTTTTGACTACAGCAAAGGAGATTTGGGACTTTATTCGCTGCACATTCTCAAAAGCTCGTGATGCTACTCAAGTATATGAGATAAAAGTCAAAACTACAACTACCAAACAAGGTGACAAGTATGTTATGGAGTATGCAACACTATTACAAAATCTGTGGCAAGAACTCGACCATTATCGAGTTTTTGAGATGAAATGCCTTGAGGATGCTACCATCTTGAAAAGTTTCATTGAAAAAGATCGGGTCTATGATTTTTTGGCTGGATTAAATCCTAAATTTGATTAGGTTAGAGTTCAGATTCTTGGCAAAGAGGACACACCGTCTCCGGAAGAGACAATTTCGCTAATTCGAGCAGAAAAAAGTCGAAGGAGTATTATGCTTGAACCAAAAATGGTGGATGGATCAGCCCTGGCAGTAAAACCAAATAATCAAAAGAGAGGGAAGAAGTTCTGCCAAAGAAATTGGGTAGAGAAAACCAGGGAAAGAATAACAAAGACAATCTATGGTGCACTTACTGCAAGAAACCAAGGCATATAAAAGAGAGGTGTTGGAAACTGAATGACAAGCCACCAAGCCATGAATAGGGAAATCATGGGGAATAGCAAAGGCCTCAAGCATTCATGACAGAGTAGCCCAAAAAAAAAGGAGAATTCAGCACAAAGAGGTTTTAACAATGAAGAAATTGAGAAGCTGAGGAACTTGCTAAGGTCTCTTGAGAAGCTGCAACAACTTGTTCCTTAGCTACTTTAGGTAAATCTTCATTTCCTTCTTGCATGTTGCCTCAGACAAATTCTATGCCCATTTGTGGATAATAGACTCAGGTGCTACAGATCACATGACCCCCATATCTCAGTTTTTTCACACATATACACCATGCCCGAGTAACAAGAAAATTTTGGCTGCAAATGGTTCCTTAGCTGCTATTGCAGGGATTGGAAATATACATATTACACCTACACTCATTCTTAAAAATGTTCTCCATGTACCAAAATTATTAGCCAGCCTTGTTTGCATTTAAAAATTAACCCATGACCTTAAATGCTATGCTGTTTTTTTCCCTTTCTTATTGTGTTTTTCAGGAACATGGCTCGAGGAGGAGGATTGGACTTGCTAAGGAAAGAGACAGACTTTACTACCTTAAATCATCTCAGAAAATTAAAAGCAATCTTTTTTTATCCTTTCTTAGTTCCTCAACTAAAGATACAATTTGGCTTTATCACTTACGTCTAGGTCATCCATCTTTTAGAGTTTTAAAAGTTATGTTTCCTCGTTTGTTTCAAGGATTAGATATTTTTGAGTTTCATTGTGATGTTTGCGAATTGGCAAAACATACTCGTACATCTTTTCCTATTAGTAATAAAAGAAGTTCTCATCCTTTCCATTAATTCATAGTGATATATAGGGTCCTTTTACTATACCCAATGTTTTTGGGGCTCATTGGTTTGTGTCTTTAATTTATGATTACACTCAGGTCACTCAGCTATTTCTTTTTAAGCAAAAATCTGATGTTAGATTGTCATACTTAATTTTCACTCAATGATTCAAAACCAGTTTGGGATTAAAATAAAGAGTTTCAGGACAGACAATGCTAAAGACTATTTCAATTAGATTCTCTCGCCTTATTTTTTATCACAAGGAATTATCCATGGTTTATCTTGTGTCAACACGGCTTAACAAAATAAGGTGGTAGAAAGAAAAAATAGGCATTTACTAAACACCACCCAAGCCTTACTCTTTCAAGGAAATGTTCCTAAATCCTATTGGGGTGAAGCCATTCTTACTGCCATATACATGATAAACATATTTCCCTTACGTGTGTTAGATAACAAGAGTCCCACAGAGGTTCTTAATAATTTCTAACCCCATTTCAGAACCTCAAATGGCCTCAAACCTCGAGTATTTTGTTGCACTGCCTTTGTTCATGTCCATAGCCAACATAGAGGTGAATTAGACCCCCGGGCAGTTAAATGTGTTTTCCTTGGTTACTCATCCACATAAAAAGGTTGTAAATGTTATAACCCTTTAACAAGAAAATTTTACATATATACAGATATCACTTTCACAGAACATACACCATTTTTTTCCAAGTTTTCTTTTCAGGGGGAAATTTCCATGATGGAAGATAAGACTTATGTGTCCACTTTTGAACAACTTGAAACTCGCAATCCTTCTTATACTCTAACTCATGTTGTCACTGAACCACTAATTACATCTGAATCCACAGAAGCACCACCAATTGCATTTGGGTCATTCGATTCACTCACTGAACCCGTGACATCTCCTATACCAGCTAGTGTCATTCCAAGATTTTTTTATGTATGTTCAAGGAGAAAGGTGATGGCACCAAAACTAACACAAGTCCAAGAATCCAACCTAGACTCTGGAAATGAGATCACAATAAGTTCTGACTTACCTTCACTCACACAGTCTGATGATACACCTGTTGATCCAACCCATGATCTAGATCTTCCCATCATTGCTAGAAAGGCTACCATAGAATGCACTAAATGACCATTTTACCCCTTATCATATTATATATCTCTTAACCACCTATCACCAGCCTATAGAAAATTCATTGTGAGTCTAAACACCATTGGTCCTAATACTGTTTCTGAGGCATTATCAAAAAGGGAATTGAGAGATGCCATGAGAGAAGAGATGAGATCATTGGAAAAGAATAAAATATGGGAGATTGTTGATAGACCAAAAGTGAAAAATTTCATAGGTTGTAAATGGATTTTCACAATTAAATATAAGGCTGATGGATCCCTTGAAAGGTATAAAGTAAGATTGATTGCCAAAGGGTATACTCAAACTTATGGAGTTGATTATCAAAAGACTTTTGCTCTGGTGGCAAAAATGAATACTATGAGGATCTTATTATCATTAGCTGCCCACTTCAATTGGCAGCTCCTATAGTATGATGTCAAGAACGCAATTCTTCATGGTGATTTGGATGAAGAAATTTACATAAACATTCCACCAGGATTTAAAAGGAACACAGGTGACAAAGTATGCAAGTTGAAAAAGGCTCTCTATGGGTTAAAACAATCCCCAAGAGCATGGGTTGGAAGATTTGCAGATTCATGAAGAAATTTGGTTATAAACAAAGTCAAGGTGAGCACACTCTCTTCATTAAGCATTCGGGTGAAGAGAGAGTAATTGCCCTTTTAGTCTATGTGGATGACATCATAATCACTGGTGATGACGAGAAAGAGAAGCATGAGTTGAAGCAAAGATTAGTAAAGAAGTTTGAATAAAAGACTTGGGAGATTAAAGTACTTTCTCAAAATTAAAGTGGCATATTCCTTACAAGGAATCTTTATATCTCAGCAGAAGTATGTGACTGATTTGTTAGAAGAGACAGGAAAAATTGGGTGCAAACCTGTCTTTGCCCTGATGGAACCAAACCATAAGTTAGGAAAAGGAAAGGAAAAACCAGCTATTGATAAGAGAATATACCAAAGGTTTGTTGGCAAACTTATATATCTTGCCTACACTAGGCCGGACATAGCATACGCAGTAAGTGTGATAAGCTAGTTCAAGCATGATCTAAAAGAGCCTCATCTTCAAGCTGCTTATAGGGTGCTGCATTACTTGAAAGGCAATTCTTCATGGTGATTTGGATGAAGAAATTTACATAAACATTCCACCAGGATTTAAAAGGAACACAGGTGACAAAGTATGCAAGTTGAAAAAGGCTCTCTATGGGTTAAAACAATCCCCAAGAGCATGGGTTGGAAGATTTGCAGATTCATGAAGAAATTTGGTTATAAACAAAGTCAAGGTGAGCACACTCTCTTCATTAAGCATTCGGGTGAAGAGAGAGTAATTGCCCTTTTAGTCTATGTGGATGACATCATAATCACTGGTGATGACGAGAAAGAGAAGCATGAGTTGAAGCAAAGATTAGTAAAGAAGTTTGAATAAAAGACTTGGGAGATTAAAGTACTTTCTCAAAATTAAAGTGGCATATTCCTTACAAGGAATCTTTATATCTCAGCAGAAGTATGTGACTGATTTGTTAGAAGAGACAGGAAAAATTGGGTGCAAACCTGTCTTTGCCCTGATGGAACCAAACCATAAGTTAGGAAAAGGAAAGGAAAAACCAGCTATTGATAAGAGAATATACCAAAGGTTTGTTGGCAAACTTATATATCTTGCCTACACTAGGCCGGACATAGCATACGCAGTAAGTGTGATAAGCTAGTTCAAGCATGATCTAAAAGAGCCTCATCTTCAAGCTGCTTATAGGGTGCTGCATTACTTGAAAGGCAATATAAGGAAAGGAGTTTTGTTAAAGAAAAATGATAATCTCATAATAGAGGCTTACACTGATGCTAACTATACAGGATCTTTAGTAGACAGAAGGTCAACCATAGGGTATTGTACCTTTCTTGGAGGTAATCTTGTAACGTGGAGGAGCAAAAAGCAGAATGTGTAGCTAGGTCATTTACAGAATCAGAATTCAGGGCAATTGCTCAAGGAGTATGTGACCTACTCTGGCTAAGGATCATTGTAGATAATTTGAAGATTAAATGGGAAAGCCCTATGAATCTCTATTGTGACAATAAGTCAGCTATCAATATTGCACATAATCCTATACAACATGATAGGACAAAAAATATTGAAATTCATAAACACTTTATCAAAGAAAAATTGGAAAAAGGGTTGGTGTGTATGTCATATGTTCCATCAGAGCGTCAATTAGCAGACGTTCTAGTGAAGAATCTAAACAGTGCTAGTTTTCATGAACTTGTATGCAAGCTGGGAATGGAAAACATCTATTCCTTAACTTGAGGGGGAGCGTCGAAGTGTAAATGTGCTGTAAATGTAAGGATTAGGTCAAATCCCTTAATCTAAGGGATTTCAATTAGATAGGTCAAAATCCCTTAATCTAAAGGATTCAAAATTAGATAGTTACCATATTTAGTGGTGCATTAGTTTCCTATTTCATCTCCTATGATATGCTATATATACACTGTACCATGTACTGTAAAAAATGAAAAACGTTTTCAGAATTCCTTTTTTTCTCGTATTTTGTGTTAACGACTATAATAAAATAAAATATACAGATATGATGTGAATACATAAATTGCTGGATCCTTTTGCTCCGAATGTCATTGTTGTGTCTATTAATTTTTGGCGACTGGTTTTCCAATTGAAGTCTCATATGCTTTTTGAATCATTTGAAATTGGAATTAACTAACATACAAGCTTTCGCATTTTGTTGAAAACTCTTATGTTACTTGAATTTGAATGAATATTGGATACATATATATATATTCAATTTTTTTTTACATATTTAAAGAATCATATTTTTATGTATATGTCCAAATATATGTCATGATGTTGAACACAAATATTTTAATAAAAATAAAAAATTTGATAAAAATCAATAAAATTACCAAGAATGTCTTAACCTGTGGATCTCTATCAAATACAAGTTGTAGCCCATTGGACTAACTTGTGAGCTAAAACATCAGAAAACCTGAAACTGTCATTTTGTTTTTTTTCCTATTATTCATTTAAAATTTATTGATTTAAGTATCGAAACACCTTAAAAACATAATTCCGATTCCTTCTTAACAGTTTCTTGTCCTTGCAACGTTTTACCAACCATCACCTGATAAGTCCAGAAGCTTATTCAGCTTAACCATGCATAAAAAGACATCAAGAAATGTCATTGGTTTCGTTAGATGTTGCCTTTTTTCCCCTTTCTTTAGATTGAGGCTGCCAAACTTCGATTTTGAACTTTCGTTCTTTCTTTTGTCACCTTTTCTCTTCCTTTCTTTTTTTTTTCTTAGAGATGTAGCTATTAGCACTGTTATGGTCTTTGTTACTCGAATTCGGGTGTAAGTATCAAATATGAGTATATATTCGATACTAGTATATATAATTTTATAAAATGTTTTCTTATACATTTGGAGGATCATATCTCATATTCATGTTCAAAAGCATATCGCATGCAGATATTTTAAGGAAAATAAAGAATTAAAATAACATATATTTATGATTAATCTCCATAAAAATGATTGAATTAACCCAACAAATGATTATACATTCATAAAAAATCATTTATTAGTATCAAATGGATGGCCGTTTTTGTGGTAGCCTTGTGGGTAAGCACTTATGTTAATTGGGTTTGAAAGTGAGCGTCCATTACAAACATGTCTGATGCGGATACGCTCAGTAAATATTTAATATGTATTTAAAAGATCATACTCATATCTATATCTGAATACATACAAGACACAAGTGTTAGATACTAATACTTTTAAGAAAAATAAAGTGTACAAGTAACGTGAGTTAGTACAAATTATCTGACCTAAAGCAAAATCTTGTTTGATGATCAAGAAGAAAAAGTGACATATAGAGTCAAAATTATTTCTAATCCCTTTACTTTCATGCTACATAATCACATATATCAAATTATTACATGTTCTAGCTAGAAAGATGTTTGATTATATATATATAAATTTATTTTTATTGTCTGATCTGTTGATATATCTTCTATATAACTTCAGATTTTCTTGCCTTTCAGCAATCTGATATAATCTAAATTCCTGTCATGTTTTTTCTTGGTAATGTTGTGCGTTGCTTGCCCTTTCTTAGCTCCATTGTGCTCTGCTGGTTCAACAATCAAACAATGGTATTAGTCATTGCTTAAAAAATTTATACTGGAAATCAAATCAGTATGATTTTTGAGTACTGATTCAATCGGTCCAATCAATTAGACCAGTTGAACCGATTAATTTGAATTGAAATAAATTTAAATGTAAAAAATACTTTTAATATTAAACAAATAATGAATAAACTAATTAATTGGCAATAACATGCTTTGGCTTAGTGGTATGACTTCTAATATAAATCTAAGAGGCTATGAGTTCAAATTACTTACAAAGATAATTTAAAAATAATTTCTCTTGATTTTTTTAATTTTTTATTGATCTAACCAATTTTATGCTGATTTAAATACCACTTAGTTCTGTATATAAGATCATACTAGCTTTTAGTTTCAATTTAAATCAGTCCGACCGGCCAATCTAATCCGGTTTTTCATCAGAGTTATTAGTATTAAAGAGGCATGCGCAAAAAACATAAGACAATTGACAACAAAAGTTCGAATCAAAACCTTTGTTTCTTTTTAGCTTAATCGTTGGTTTTCGGCATCTTGTCACTTCCGCAGGCAACAACTGATTTCAGCTTGTCATACCTGAAATCATCATGTTCATGAAGGTTATGATTTCAAGATTTAAGTGTGAGTGTGGAATAAAAGTATGTATCTAATATGAATATATTTAATTTTTTTAAAAAATTTATATAATTAAAAATTTTTTATTAAATCATATATCAAATAAAAATATTTAAAAATGGAAACAACATAACTTACCATTCGGCATTGTCTCCTGGGGCTATTGGTATTACAGCAGATTTAGAACTTGGCTTGGCAGCCGAATAAACTCTTTCTACTTCCTTACTTTTTTGTTTCGTTAGCTTGTCCTTGGAAGTTTCAACTGTTACGTTAGCCTTCATTAGTTTCAAAAGAAAAATCTTTAAAAAGTCATATAAATTGTCGAATGTTTGAGTCATCAAAGGATCAAATTATTTATCAAATTTAATTTGTAAGGGTTAAATCTTGGATAACGTTATTTAAATCGGATCGTTTTAATTTCATTCAAATTATTATTTAATAATAAAATAATATTTTTATTTAAATTTAATTATAAAAATATATAAATATTAATATATAAATAATATTTTAATAATATAATGAATAATAAAATTAATTTTCATATTAATTTGGATCTGGACAAAAAAAAAATTAAAAATTTTGGACAGGAACCTGACACGGCCGGCCAGCCATGGATAGGTCTAGTCGAAAGTTACCTGCATGTTTTGTTGTTTTCTTGAATGAGAATTGGCTGGTTATTCTATTAGAATGAAGCATGCCAATTCTGCCATTTTCTTTCCTGCTGGCGCTCTTGAGCTTGGTTGTTTTGGCCCCTTCGATTGACTGAATAGCAAACGCAGCGGCGGCAACCGCAGCTTCGTATGCACCCTCTTTGGGACGGTCATCTTGACTGTTTCGACTAGAAAACTGCTTCTGGAGCCAGTTTTGTTTCCTTCCAAAAGAAGATAATAATAATAATAATAAATAGCAATGCAGTACATTTCCATTACTTTTGTTACGTATATCAGCCACAAAACATTCTGAGATAAACGTTTAATGGAGATACTTGTTCAAAACATGGATATTCAATTTTTTTAACTATTTAGAAGGTTATATCGTAATCTCACAATTAAAAGTGTTTATAGGTTGGACTAATCAGAATTGCTATTTAAAAAATTTAATTTTATAATTAAATTAAAAAATTATTATTTTAATAATAAATATTGATTCAAATCAAGTTAATCTAAATCACTAAAATGTCAAGCTTGACCTGCTCCGAGCCAGGCCTTTTATGTTGGTGAATTGTTCGATCCTTACAAGTCTCTCAATATTTTTGTCTAAAAATATATCGAGTATAAATATTAAATTTAAATATAAATATTTTAAAAAATATGAATAATATTAAGAGTTCAATCATGAAGCATCATAGAATATGCAAAAAAAAAGAAAAAACTAAAGAATACTAATTTAAAACATGGATTCACCTTATTTTTATGATGTTTAGCTATCATCTTTGGGACCCTTAACTTGCACCAATACTAGAATATATTTTCAGTGCAGAATATAATTCTTCCAGGTTTTGCCTATTTGCTTAAATTTTGATCTACCAAAGAATCTAAAAGTTGTTATCAGAACACATAAAAAAAAGGCAAAAGAATCTGCTGTTTCACTGATAATATAGTTTCTTCTTGCCAAATAGAAGATTTTCCTATTTTTATATAGAATTTAGTTTTACTCAAGTTCAACGAAGATCAAAAATTATAATTTTGCTTTTCAAATATTAAATATAAACTTTCCCCCTCAAATTAAAAACCCGGGTTCCATCCTTAGTTCATCTTCTTTTGTACAACAGAGGCGATGGTAGAAAAGTTATAGATAATGGAATTCAAATTTTAAATTTGTTAAATGTCACGTTTTAAAAAAAATTATACAAACTAGTTAAGCTAAACTCCGAGTTTATGTGTAAGTGTTTCTACTGCCATTTTGGAAAATTAGATACACTAATCTATTGCAAAGTGCTTCAATAATTGTTGGTAGCAATGTTATTAAAGATAACTGCTTGAATCAATTGAGTAAAGTTTAGATTAATATGTACGTATTTTTATTTATACGGAACATTATATTTACATATCTATTGCAAAGTGTTTCAAGAATAGCTAGAAAAGGGTTGATCTGCTGGATGTCACGTTTTTAAAAATAATTATATAAATCGATTAAGTTAAGTTTTAGATACTATAAAGTTCTTTCGATAAGATTTACAAATTATATAGAACGGCAAACAATGAATCAGAAGTACTTACCTGCTTTGCTTCATTTGATTTTCCATTTTCAGACAAAACTCTATTTCGGAAGCTCCCTTAACTGTTTTGTAATTTGATTTTTTTTTTTTTTTTTTTCAGAAGAATTGTGCGATTTGCAAAGAATGCTTGCAAAGACGTGTATTTATAGCTTCTTACATGAAGAAAGGGAAGTGAAATTAAGTCAAAATTCAAATTGAAATTTGATGAAAAGCTAAGTCGGACTTTTTTTGCTTGCTATACTACACAGCATGCACATCTTTTCTATCAAGTCTTCCTCTAATATTATTAGTTTATCATTATACTTCGGTTCAATCCAAGTCCGTCTAAATTAAGTCAGATTTATAGATAATAAATTTTTTGTCTGAATTAATTTGAATTAGAACTTTCGTATCAACCGGGCTTTAGTAGTGAAATAAAAATTTTTTGACCATGATCGTATGACGAACACATCTATTTGACATGATACTTAAAGAACTTGTGTTTAACTTATATCTTTAACATATATTCGAACATAAATATTTGATGTAATCCTTAAAAACTTTAAAAGATTAAGAATTATTCGTAGCAAGCATGTACCATATCGCTCGTAATCTAGTAATATAACCCCAAGATATGAAAAAAGAGGGAACCAATAGACAAGAAAAAATAAAGTAAAGAACATTAAACAAAGCAAAAGGAAAAGGCTGATGGAAGCCAAGAAGGGACCAATTCTTATTCCCTTTCTTTTACATCTATATTTAGATTCGTAGCGTCCATTACCGTTCAATAAAAGCAAAGTAAACTCCATAATCAGGTTGGTGAATGAATGGAATCTACCGCCCTGCTTGGCATATTTTGAAATTATAATATAAATTTATTTAAATATAAATATTAAATATGAATATATATAATTTTTTATAAAATTTTTATACACTTTAAAAATTATATTTCATATTTATATTTAAATATACATTAAATACAAACCTTTTAAAAAAAATAAAAATTGCACCATGATAATTTTGAAGCCAGTGAAGTCCCTCACAGCTAATCTGATTCGGCACGTGTGAAAATCATTGAACGGATGGTATGAATCACAAGGCGCCGCAATATACAACCACGAATTATGTTGCATATGCTTTCATTGATAAAACAACTATCAGGGCGAATGCAAAAATCTTTTATTAGGTGTTGGGATAAAAATAATTGAAATATAAATTCTTGGATTAAAATAAAATTTTTATTATTTTTAAGTTATTAAACACTTAAAAATTAAAAAGAAAAAGATTAAGGAGCTAAAAGAGGCTGAAACCCGGCCTGCTTTTATTTATTTTGGCATTTGTGAAGTCTAACCTTTCTCCTGTCCATTTGTTCATATGATTTGGTTATCCATCCGAATTGGGTTAGGTATTATATATGAATTTTTATAATTTGAATTGATTAAAATTATTATTTAATAATAATTTTTAAAATTTAATTATAAAAAATATTTAAATATTAATATAAA
>JBBYHK010000009.1:4543199-4565716 GCA_038382065.1 Adansonia grandidieri
GAAGTATTTGGCTTGGCTTGATTCATTTACACTCCTCCTGTTAGCCCTGATTCTGAGCAAATTGACACTAGATTAAGCATAATAATTATAAAAATATTATATAAATTTTAATATATTTATTTTAATTTATATAATATAATAATATTTATATCTTATTGAAACCAGCTGGCACGCAATTCGGGGGATGTATTAAATGTCAATCAGCTCCTAGTGAAAGCAAAGAATCTCTCAATGCAGAAGCAAAAAGCTCTATATTTTCCAGTTGTTTTCTTTGTCGATTCCTTTACAACTTTAACCGAATCTTTATGTTCACGTGTAACTTGGTGCCAATAAACTCTTGAAAAGTAGAATTTAGGTACAGGCACAATGTCACCGACTTACATGCCTGTAAGATATTGTTTATTTAATTTTATGATTTTGTATATAAAGGACGTCTTATAAATTAAAGTTAATGTGAATATATATATATATATATCAATATAAACTCTAATACATAGTCGATGAAATCTTCCTTTAGAATATGGGAAATTATGGGTTAAAAAAAATGATAATAGTGAATTCTTTTTTTCTTTTTTCAAATCATCCTCTTTGCCATTAGGTTAATTAAATAATGTAAAACATTATCAATAAATGGTCTACAAGGATGCTTAAGTCCATACTTTCTATGTTGAAACTTTAAATTAGCAAATATGTGAATGGTAATATGGAATCAATAAAAAAAAAAAAAAAGAAGCTCATTTCTCACAACAATATCAATCCCCTTAAATAAAAAAGTATAATCTATATTATCTAAATTTAAATAAATATTAAATATAAATATATTTAATTTTTAAAATTTTTTATTTAAAAAATTATATTTTTATATCTATTTTTAAATATAAAATAAACATAAATATTTTTAAAATATAAAAAATTAAAGTAACATAGTGAATAATCGAACGTGGACAAGTTAACAGATTATATGGATATCAATGGTCCACCTGGAAAAGCAAATCACCACTATTCTTTGCCAAAATTGATTTACTAATGCAAGAGTATACATATGTCTATAAGTTGAGTCCAGAGCATCTTAAAATTCTTTTTTATTTCTTTATTCAAACTTGATATACACTTAAATCAATTTAAAAATTTATATTATTATTTAAAATAATATTAAAATAATTTTTATATTAATATTTATAAATTAAATTTAAATAAAAATAAATAATTAATAATTTAAATTAACTCAATTTGAATACTAATAATAATCGGATTCGTGTGCTTTGACCCAAGGAAGAATCCTGTTGTGCTTGTGTTTTTGCATCGAAAGTTGCAAGTTTAAGCCCAATCCCAAACCCAACCATAATTTTTTTAAAGAAAACCGAAACTATAACTCGTTATTTTAGTAATGAATTTTGCTGAAAATATAACGAATAATCTAACTGTAAAATATTGATATATTTTTAAAAATATAATTAATATATAGAACAACCATATTTATTTATTGTTGGTTTAAAATATTTCTAACATTTATATTTATATATATATAAATATAGATTATATTATAAAAAATGATTAAGACTTCATATTTTTATTATATATATTACATTTTATACATGCAAATGTATGAGAAATGTACTCTCCAAAACATATAAAGTAAATAAAGTTAAAATCATTATCAACAAAAACATAGTGATTGAGTAAGAAGTTAAAAATTTATATTTAAAATAAATTTATTTAAAAGTTTTTGATTAATTTATCAATTGATTCGTAATATCAAATCACTCGAATATTTATAAATAAATGATATAAATGTATACAGTGTCATTGAAAATTAAATTAAATTAATCAATTAAATTTGTTGGATCGATAATCGATGATCAAATTAGTCTAGTGCTCTATATCAAATCATTCGTTAACAAAATCAATTGAAAATTAATGTAATTGATAAAAAAAATTAAAAAAAAATAGCTGAATATGTAATATTAAAATTTTCAATTTTTTTTAAATATTAAATTTAAACCTTTAACCTTTTAATTTTTTATTAAAAATAAAATTAATAAATTAAATACATAAATTTATTAATTATTTATTAAATTTAAAGATAATATTATCTTTTAAATATTTAAAATTTAAAATAAAATATCTCAGCATGAGTTTGTGTTTTGGTCTAAACCTTTGATTTCACAAAAAGGGTTAAATCCTAAATCGCATGCCACGTGTCATAAACCCAAAGGCCGAACAATTCCCGCTCTTCTTCCCAACTTCAAAGCCTCTTTTTGGCTTTCAAAACCCTAACCCCAACAAAAAAAAAAAAACAAAAAACTCCAATCATGGAGCTCACAGAGGAACAAAGAAAGCAGGCAGAAGCGAACCGGTTGGCTGCGATCGCAAAGCGAAAAGGGCTAATGCAATCCTCTGGCGCCAGCGCTAACATTCATTATCAACGAAACCTATATAATTATTGGAGGCTCGTCAAGTGCCCCAAACTCGCAAACGACAATGCCCATATCCCAAAACGACCTCAAGATTCGAATTTGAACCCAGTTTCGAGCACCCAATTGTCTAAAATGTTCCAGGCCAGGCTCGAAATTTGCTCCCCTGACTCCTTCTCGATCACCCTGGAGATGCTGCCCGGATGTCTCTGCCAGGGAGATGAAGAGTGCTTGCGAAGATTAGGGGATATTTTATCTGATGTGGGTTGGGTTTTTGGTTTCTAATTTTGAGTTATTTGAATTTTTGCTATTGATTCTCTTTAGATTCATACGGGGTCAAGATTTAAATTTATAGCTTTGCTTATTTCTTATATCAATTAATTTCAAAGTTTTATTTCTCGCTTTTTTCATTTTCTTGAAATTATGTAATTTTAACGAATCAATCTAACTCTGGGTTCTTTTATATTGTTGATTGCTGTGCATTTGACGTTCTTATGGATATTGTTGTGTCGTTTTTGGCTAGGTTATTCCATCACATTACACCCAAAACAGTGCAGGTGGAAAGGCATTTGTTTATAAGCTCAGTGATTACGGTTCTGTTTTGTCATGTTTAAGGAAATCAAAGGATATTGAAATCAAGGAGATACCTCATCTAACACTCAGAGTTGTTGAAACATTTTCACATAGCTTTATTACTGGACAATGGAAGCCCTGTAGACCTGAACATTTATCTGAGGACGACATTGATGACTTGATCAGAAAGCTACCGAGAACACTATTGAATGCGCTTCTGCCTTTTCAACTTGATGGTATCAAATTTGGTTTGCGAAGGGGTGGTCGGTGTCTTATTGCAGATGAAATGGGGCTTGGAAAAACACTCCAGGTAATTGGATAAATATGATGTTCCACGTGCTTTTAATCGCTTGATATGAATTATGACCGTGGCTTCATGGCCGCCTTCTAAGCCTCAAAATTTTTTCCAGCTTCTATATGCTACAATAATCTATGCTGCTATTTTGTTGTATTATTTAGTGAAATCTATATAGGGTAAAATGGGACAGTGTAAACCCAATTGCATGGCTGAAAATGTAGTCTCCCCACCCCCCCCCCAAAAAAAAAAACGGAAAAAAACAGCATATGAAAAAATCAATGTACTTAGTTTTTGCTGTATATATTACCTCTATGCTATTGTCTCTTTTTAAATGCAATGGCAATATTTGTAAATTTGAGAATGTATAATTACTTTTAATGCTTACACTTGGAAGATTGTTCCACCTCTCAGTTTTTGGATTTCTTATTCGAGATGGCATGGGAATGAGTTTTGTTTATGCATATGCTTTGTGTTCAGGCTATTGCTATTGCTGGTTGTTTCATGAATGAAGGTTCTATTCTCGTTGTTTGCCCAGCTGTTCTGCGTTATTCATGGGCAGAAGAGTTGGAGCGATGGCTACCCTTCTGTTTACCCTCTGATATACATCTTGGTAATATTTGACTTTCCTTCTGCCTTTTTTTTTTTTTTTAATCTTTTTCGGGGTAGGGGTGGGGGGATTTGGGTGGGAGCGAGGAGGGCAAATGATAGAAGATCACTTTATACTGAAAGAAGATTTGAATGATTTTTTATTCTAGCCAAAAGAGTTGTTTGAGAGTATATGTTTCATTGTTATTTATTGATGTTCATAGTTTAAAATAGTTAATAGCCTTAAAAGGGATAAGTTTAGGAAATCTTAATTGTTCAGTAAATATTGGGGTTGGACTCCATCTGCTTGGTCAATTTTCTAACAAACAGTAAATGTTGGGGTTGGACTGGCCTTGATCTTGTGTAGGTTCTCCAAGATTCAGCCATAACAACCAAACCTGTATCATTGACATTAGGTTACTTGGACAGCAAAATATTGTCTAAAACAGATAAGAACTGTATAAAGAGTCAAACGAAGCCCATTTTTGGATCCATAAAAAGTAGTTTCTGTTAGTTATACTTTAACATAGCATTGTGAAGTGTGAACAATACCGCTTTAGTAACCTTGTTGAAAAATTGACACAACTTCCACATCAGGGCCTGATTAAAATCATTCACAAATCAATGCTTGATCCCTATTTCAATCTATAACCTATTGCTCCAATGCTGTCATACTGTTGTCTGAAATTATCAGTTAAGGGAAATTATGACCTAATTTTTTACTTGTAAGAAAATAATGTAGAGATTACTCATCGTTAAAGAATGATGAAAATTGTCATTTTGTAAAAGAAATACATGTGAAGATGGTTGCGACATGCAAACTTGCAGAGTCTGTATGAAGGTGTGAGTTAATGGAGGATAACCATGTGGAGAGAGGAAGAGAAAGACCAAAATGACTTGGTTGATAGCCATGAAAAAGGACTTTACTATTAAACTAAGCCTATTGAGGATATGATCCTAAGTAGAGCATGGTGATGCAATATGATTCATATAGCTGACATCGGACAATGTGAAAAGGCTTGTCTTGATGGTTGAAAAATGGTTGACATAATATTTATCTCTTTTATTTAATAATCTCAGGCAGCATAAGTTAGTATTTTGCTGATGCAAAATATGTTACAGATATTTATATTGAAGATCATTATAGCATATTTTCCGTGTTTTTTTCATTGTATTAACATAATGAAATTTTGAATCTTTTGTGGTGGTTGGATTAATTTGTTATTTTTATTACTACATTCTATTTGACTTCAGTTTTTGGTCATCGGGATAATCCTGCCTATTTAGAGAAATGCCCTAGAGTAGTGGTTATTTCTTATACAATGCTTCAGCACTTGCGGAAGACCATGCTTGAGCATGAATGGGCTCTCTTAATAGTTGATGAATCACACCATCTACGATGTTCACGAAAAGCATCTGAATCAGGAGAGGTACAAAACGTCTGCCTTGGTTTAATAATAGTTTACTTGTGTTCACATGTTATTCAATTGTTCATGCAAAAAGCCGATAATTCTATCTGACCATGTAAGATAATAATTCCTCCAGTGCAAGAAGGGTGCACAAAACTTGTAATATTATGAGTACTCTTGTTAGTTTATTGTAGTTTCGGTGCTCAAAATCCTTTACTGAATATTGGCATGTGTCCTGCATTAACAGATACAAACAGTTCTTGATTTGGCGGAGAAGATCAGGCGTATAGTTCTCTTATCAGGAACGCCTTCTTTGTCAAGGTTGAAGCATGGAATTTGAAGCAAAATAGTACCATCATCTTCCATTTCATATTAAGTTTAGCATGGACATAATATATCTAATCATTTTCAGTTGTGCTTCTATCTTTAATAGCTTTTTTATCTTATTGTTGTTTTTATTTCTATTTAGTTTATTGCGCATCTAATATCATATCTCCTATACTTTCCAACACAGGCCATATGACATTTTTCATCAGATAAATATGTTGTGGTAAGCTTTCTTTACACTTTAATGTCTTGCCATTTTCTAGGTTTGTTCAAAATTGGTTTATTGTGCTTCTGTTGTATAGGCCTGGTTTGTTGGGAGAGACCAAGTACAAGTTTGCAGAAACTTACTGTGCTGTCAACTTTGCTCAGACCACTCAGGGTTTTAAGGTAAAATTTGATTATTCTTTCAGTAAGCACAATGTAGTTTCTTCCAAAGTTTTCCGATGATTGGGCTTACTTTAATGTTGCTTAATCAATTTCCTTAAAAAAAAAAAAAAGCCAGCTGCATTTGATGATACGGTTTGCTACGTTTTTGCTTTTTTATTCATATAACAAGCTAGTTCTTCGATTCTTTTCCTTAAAGGAGTTTTAATGTGTAGCCCTAGAGGCTTTAACAGTTTGTCATATGGCCTGTTTGTGTTTGGTTGACTGATCTGTTAGCTATAAGACAAGAATTATGGTGTTAAGTTCTATTTATTCATCAACATCTTTTTTTTTTTACCCAGTGGTTTTTTTGTTTGCATGAAAGTCTTACACATTCGATGGAGCTGTCCTGCAGGATTTCTCAAAGGGTGTTCGCTTGGAGGAGTTGAATGTGTTACTTAGCCAAACAGTCATGGTGTGTCCTTGGTTCTCATACACTCATCATTCTGCTTGATTGCTATAAACTATTATTGAGGCGAAAAGCAGCATCAGTGTACCTTTTTTGGGCATTACCATTCTAAGCAGTCCTTATAGTAAGCAATAATTCAGATACAGAATAATGCAAAATCTTTCAATTTAAGCACCCAACAGAAAAGCCTTTTCCAACATATGGGGTTGGTTTCGTGGATATAATTTTATCATTATGCATTAATTTAGGCTATTACTTGTTCAGTGCACGCATTATATAAGTATAATTTATTATTTTGTTATAGCAGACATTAAATCTGTTGGGATTCAATCGTAATAATGTGTTCAAGCAAAGGTTACTTTCACATCCTGCATTCTAATCATTCAAATTTGAATATGGATTTCCATTTTCCTATATACGTTCAAGCCAACCTTGGTTTGATTGTTCTTATTTGGAAGTTCTGTTCAATCTCAAATTACCATTTTTATCTGCTAAGTCTTTTTATCAAAATAAAAAAAAAATTATTGTACCATTCTTTTTTTTACTATGAAGATTGTTATTGTTTTGGGTGAAAGAACACCAAAACACCAAGGTGCAAGTCTGCTCTAAATATGAGCATCGACACAAATCTGGCTTATATCACTGTTCCAAATTTAAAAGTGTGGTTTAATTGTACACTGTAATTCACTTATAGTAATATCTTAACTAATTCCCAATTATTATACTGTAGTCATGCATTTGAAAATGTTAGGATGGTAACTGTTGCTCTAAATGGCAAATCAAATCGAACGATCGAATTATAAATATTTGTGATGTTTTGTAATTCTTTGGGACATTTTCCTTTAAAAAGATATCATCCTTAGATGCTGGCTGATTGCAGATAAGACGTCTGAAGGAGCATGTGCTGGCCCAGTTACCTCCCAAACGTCGGCAGCTTGTAAGGTTGCATTTAAAGAGATCAGATATTGCTGCAGCCAAGGCTGCTATTAGTTTTGCCAATGCTGATGCATTGGAAAATAATGCTTCCAAAGATATTGCTACAGAGAAACTAGGACAAAATCATGGTAATTAATGAATGTTTCTGCATCTATTGCTTGTTTGAATATTCAATGTTGTAAGGCAGTCCTTCGTATTAGTTTTCTATCTCTCTATGCCTACTTTTTATACTGTCAACTTCTGAAAATGTTATTATCATTAATTTTTGTTTAGTTGTTGGATAGACCAAAACAGGAGCTATTTATTTCAAGCAGAAGATTAAGCAGTATTTTGCTTGACCGCTTATAAGTTTCCTTTTTGTTCATTTTCTGTTTTGATAAACACGTGGCTTGGATAAACGATGAAAAAATTCTGTCTAGATGATCTTTGTACATATTTTGTTGCCTCTGCCTTTGGATTATGCCGAATATATCATGTCAATGGCATACAAAACACTTAAGAAGTAGCCCATAAATACCTATGTTAATTCAATTTTAGTTAGCTATTGATTATGGAGGTTATTCAGATGTTTGAGCAAGAGTACTAGAAAGTTACCTTGGTTTTGAGAATTTTCTTGAAGTCTTTGATTTTCTAGTGATTTCCTCTTTCATTTCCTGCATGATTATGTTTATGAAGAAAGAAACATCTATTATAGATATATATTTTTGTAGAATGCATACTCCAGGGATCTTTCTGATTGAATGAATCATTATGAAGAAACTTTAATGATTAGGAAGTGAATATGATTAATTTCTTGCTTGCTGCCATGTGCTGATGTTGCAAGTTTTGCTTGCTTTCGCTAGTTGTTCAATTTTGTCATAATTATTTCACAGTGTTAGCAATATCAGAGTATAGTTTCTTAGTTGGATATTGCTCCTTGTTGCTTCCAGATGGCACACACAATTGCAATTCCAGTGAACTTTCCTATCAAGAACTTGGTGTTGCAAAGCTTCGTGGATTTCGTGAATGGTTTTCTATTCACCCACTAATTGCAGAGTCAGATGCTGCGGAAGAAGTTGATCCAAACTCCAGTTCTCATAAAATGATAATTTTTGCTCATCACCATAAAGTTCTTGATGGAATACAGGTCAGATTATATTTTCATATTCAGTTGTTCTTTTCCATCTGTAGACAAATATAAGAAGCCCTTCATTCACCAGAGGAACAACATATAAGGGAATATTGGAGAGGCATTTTTGATTGTGGAAGAATTGCTATCAGGACTGGCAAAGATATAAAAAAAATTCTGATTCAATCCTTCAGTGCTCTGAACTCGTGCATGGTTTCTTCTGTCTCATTGATAATGATGTACCACATCAACATACAAAAACAAAAACAATTAGGTTGTCAACATGAAATTAAGTACTTAATCACTTTCTAGTTTAGAGTCAAAATAGAATTGCTGTCTTTTGTCAATATTTACTTCTTCTAGTTTTGATGGCATGTACATCAAATGTTGTGATGCATAAAGATTAGATTTTTGTTTTAATTTGTTTCTTTAAAGTCTGTAGCCATTCGAATACTGCAGTGTTGGTATGTTATGTTCATGATGACACCTTATCAACCTTAAATAAATGGTTTCTAGCCTACCTATTTTTTTTCCTCCTGACTATCCATGGTAAAGTTTGTTTTTTTGAATTATCAAGGAGTTCATATGTGAGAAAGGAATTGGTTTTGTCCGTATTGATGGAACCACGCTTCCAAAAGATCGACAGTCAGCTGTACTATCATTTCAATCACCGAATGGGGTTTGTGTTACATTTTTATTTCGGTTCTCCTTTTGTTTGTTTGAGAAATATTTTTCGATTGTCTTTATTTACTTTTGATTGTTTGGCATAATTGTCAACCGTTATCTAGTTTAAAGACTTTGAAAAGGTTAAACTGCATAGCTTATGAAACTTGAAATATGTAATCTCTCAAAGTGGTTCTATTGCCATGAGATATTCTTTGTCTCTGATGTAATGTCTTCCTTTTTATTGATAGTCTCTTTGTTGATTTAGGTTTATATGCCCGAGTTTTGATATAATGGAAAGACTTATTTATTTTAGCATTTTATTTTCTAACCCATGATGTTTACTTCAATTGTCTATTCATCCCTGCAACATTTTTCATGTTCTGTATTTCCTTGGATACTTATAAAAACTGGCAAAAACATGAACAGATACAAACGTTTTCAAAATGTCTCCCGTAAATTTTTTTATGTTGCTGACATTACTAAAGAGTCCATTTTCCCGACTTGCAGCCAAGCCACTTTTACCTGTATTATACTGACCGTATCGAGCTTCATTCATCAGGTCAAAATTGCAATAATTGGAATAACTGCTGGGGGTGTCGGACTTGATTTTTCATCAGCAAAAAATGTTGTGTTCTTGGAGTTGCCTCAGTCACCATCATTGATGCTTCAGGTTTATACATATCAAACTTTTCTAGTTTTGGTGAATTATAGCCACCACTTTTTAAGAAAATCTTGTTCTAGTCTTGTTCAAAATATTGAAAGAAATGAATTGTGGAACGGTGTTAAATGTTTAAATATTTAGACGTGGAGTTTCAAATTTCAAAACCAACAATCTATGTTCACAAGGTTATTTTGTTTACATTGTTTTGATTAGTGGCTTTAGGAGCTTCAGATTTCTGTGGTCCTGTTTTGAATTGCTATCTGGCTTGTTATTCACTCTGCTTTTTCTGGTTGGACCAGCGTTTTAGCTTTTCCAATATATTTTTAGTTTTTCAAATACAGCAAAATGAACTGTTTTCATTTTTATTATTCCTAATTGATGAAGAAAGATTACAGATTCATAAAGTATATGCACATACAGATAAAATTTAAGTAAATATTCTATAGGGAAGTTATCTAGTAGGCATTGCTTGCTAGTTTATATGGCAGGATAATGGACGCAACTAAAAGAGCAGAGAAAGTGATTATATGCGTCAAAATATGTGCTAGATTAAAGTGTCAGTTGAAGCAGAAAAATAGTTGATCATTTCTGCATTTTTCTGAATGCTAACGTCCATTGAGATTTATTGAAGAGAAAGAGTGAAACAGGTAGAGAGGACTGAATTCTGGAACAGATCATCTTCTTTGATGTTTTGATTAAGTTCTCCGTTCCTGAAATCACAATAATGATTCTGGACGGTGAAAAAGAAATCCTTAATAAAGCTTTATTTCCTATGCACCCTGTTTGGAAAAGGAGGGGAGGGGTAGATAGACAGAGTTCTTACAATCTTTTGTTGGTTTATCTTTGTATTAATCCGAATTTGCTTGAGTACTTACCTTCCCCAGAGCAATATATATATATATATATATATTGCAAGTTCAAATTTGATCTGTTGTCTTACTTCCCCTTCCATCAATGTCTTTTAAAGGCCGAGGATAGAGCTCACAGACGAGGGCAGACAAGTGCGGTCAACATTTACATCTTCTGTGCAAAGGTGTGCATGTTTTATGGAAGAAATTTCTCCAAATTTGTCGACAGTTATTTATTTATTTTTAATGTAATTTATAGTTTTCTCATACTGCAGGATACTCTGGATGAGTTACATTGGCAAAATCTAAACAAGAGTCTGCACCGTGTTTCATCTACAACAAATGGAAAATATGATGCGCTGAAAGAGATAGAAGTATCTCTCTCTCTCTCTCTCTCTCTCTCTCTGTGCTCCCGCCACTACCCATAAAATAAGTTGCAACTTCCTTTTTATGAACTGTTCTTTTCATTAAAACAAGGATTATTTTTACAATAAATTTGTTAGTGATATAGATGGCAAAGAGTTTAGGTTCTTTCTTAAAATGAGTAAGAATGGCAAAAATGGGGGTGTAAGTGACATTGTTTTTTTGCACCATTTTATGTTTTCTCTCTACTGATTCTGAGATAGACAGTTGCAATTTTAGAATATTGCACGGAGATATCAGGATTATATGATCTTGTTGAAGTCTTTTTTTTTGACTGCTTTTGCCTGTTGAGCACATCTTTATTTATGTTGGTGGCTGCTGTGAATTGTTGTCTGCAATAGATTGCACTCGGAGTGCTTTAGCCTTAAATAGCCAAAGCTCCTATTAATATTATACTTTTGATGTTGTTCATCAGTTTTGCTTTCAGTCTCTGTGAGAGCTAAATTTGTTAGAACACTTCGCCTGACTGGCATGTTGCATAGAAATACTTTCTTTTTTCCCATTCTAAATGCGATATGCATGTGGATGTGCATATTTGATAAAATACATGACTTCTTTTCTCTGGTTTGTTTTGTTCAGTAGGCATCTTATGGTTTCATAACTTTTTTTTTTTTTTTTCTAACAGATTGAACTTTATTCTTCGGGTTTAGGTTGAAGCCATTTCTTATCTAGTAACACCTGATGGAAGTTGTAAGCATAAAATTTTGAGAAAAGAAGCACTTGGAAAACTTTCACTGGATTTAGAGAAGTTGCGAGACCCGGAATGTTCCCAGGATATGCAGCCTTCAGAAGCATTTGCTGATGTAGCTGTTGAAATGAATGACGGATCTGACAGACTGAATCAAACTGGTGACACCTACCTTCACAATGATGTAAAACTTTTGCATTATTAGAACAAAAAAAGTTATTTTTCTTTTATATTTAATAGGAGCTCCACTGGAATGGTTAACCTGCATGAAGCCGAGCACATGCAAAAATACCTACATGCCAACTCACCTAACCCTCTTTTCTTGTTTTCACTTTTGAGCAATTTGCCTCTTTATAATTACAAGCCAATACTGATTCTACTGTTATAATAGGGTGGTGTGTTTCCTGATCTACAAATAAACCAAGATCTTATTTCCGTGGGAAACAAGAAAGAATTGCATCCTTCAGCTGATATTGGACTTCGTGACATATCCACTCCTTTTAAAATGGATACGAGAAGCGAAGACCATGATCCACTGCCAAATGTACTAATTGGAAAATTTGCTCTCAATAAAGCAAAACTATTCAGTCCTTAATTTTTTGGCTTAAAAATAATGAATTGAAAGTTGAAGTTTGTTAATGCAGGGACAAGTAATCATCGCAGATGATGGTGCACCAATTCAACCATTAGATGATGAATGTTGTTCTAATCAAGTTGATTCTTTGCGGTTTGAGGTAAGCAAACTATACCTGATTGTAGATTCTGGTTTATTTTATGTTAAGCAAAGCTTTCTAGTTGTTTGCTCACCCTGTGCAATGGAGAGCAATTTTCTCCATTTCAAATTGTTGCCTTTGAGTAGGCCTTTGTGGTAGAAATGTAAACAGATGAACCCATAATCAGTATTTATGTTAACATGGTGATTTGTTTCCTGTTAATTTCATAGATTTTACGGTAGTACAAAGTTTATCCTAGATTTCAAATGCCAAACTATATAAGTTATAACCAAACAAGATTTAGACATGAGCTTCAAGTTATTTGATAGAAATTTTTTCAGAAGGTATGCTATAAAACTTATAGCTTTTTCAAAGTTTGAGGAGTGGCAATAGTGGTTTATTCAACAAGTCAAGAAAGGAAACAAGCCAAGCTGGACTTACAAATTTGTTGCCAAAACCCGCCCCAAAAACAATTATAATGATAGCAAGTAGTTGGCTGGCTTATTATATCAGTCTAAACCTTTCTGCACATATTCTGCTGTATCCTGCAGTGATTAGGTACTAGTAAATCCTAGTTTTCTCACGACTATATGTTAAATTGGTAAGTGGTGTTATCCCACATCAATTAAATATTGGTTTTATATTGAAGTTGGTGTTCTCCACTTATTGCTAATTTGGTTTTAAGTTAGATGCTTAACATGATATTAGAGCCCATGATATCAGAGCCCAGGCTCGTTCTGTTCTTTCTGCCTAACCCCATGAGAGGTTGACGACCTCTTGTGAGTTGTTCACATGTAGGCCTTGTTAAACTATACTACAGGTTAGAGGGAATGTTAAATGGTGTTACCTGAGGTTGATGACCTCTTGTGAGTTGTTCAGATGTAGGCCTTTGTTAAACTATACTATAGGTTAGAGGGAATGTTAAATGGTGTTACCTGAGGTTGACGACCTCTTGTGAGTTGTTCACATGTAGGCCTTTGTTAAAAACTATACTATAGGATGTTAAATGGTGTCACCTCATATCTGTTAAGCATCCAAGACTTGACAAATTTAGGATAACACCACGTAGTATTCTCCCTCATGTATAGCCCAACAAGTCCTACAAATGGATAATCTCACATGGGGTTAGATAGGAAGAACAGAACATGCCTAGGCTCTGATACGATGTTAAACATCCAACTTGACAATATGTGGAGAGACCTAACTTGAATATAAGACCACAAGAATTTCAAGACTTAACAAATGTGGGACAATGCCACTTAATAAAAAGCCTTTCATTTTCACCTTATGTAATCTATAGGTAGACATTAAGAGCGGTTGGGTTTTCTGTTTATTACAATTTCAGGCTGCTATTCAGATTTGACCAATGGTCAATGAACAATTCCTCTGTGGTTTTTATTGCTTGTTCAAATACCTGGCTGCCAGATTTTTGCCTTTAGTGATTGGTTCCTCCTGCTGCAGAACTTTGCACACTTTCTCTCCTTAATCTAGCTTACATCACCTCCTTTTTTAAGCTGAATCTCCTTCATATAATTTATGAAAGGTCACCGACATTTACATGCCATAAAGTATATCAAAGGACTGTCAAATCCTTCTGGGATTATGCAATTTCTATTGAATTTTCCCCCGAGATTTATGTATTTTGCAGGCATTAGCTATTTGATTAATCCTTGACCACAAAATTTATTCTGAAGCCTTTATCTCCTGTGCTTTTTAATTAACAAAAGGTGTGAAAAATGGTATAGTTAATGGAGGAGTATGGTTTGCTAGTTCACACAAACACAACATACACAGACGCATAGACGTACCTACAAATAAATTAACTGTATAAGTATTACCTTTTCAGTCATCAAGCTCTACTGAATATACGTATTACCTTTTCGGTCATTAATCCTTCACTTGCATACATCCTTTGTTCTTTAGGAAACCTCATTTCTTTCTGGTGATCAAAATCATCATTTGAAAATTTCCCCCTTCTCTTGAATCGATGGTTGAATCTAGATTTCTATGATGATGATATTGTTAGTGATCAGCAGTTTAAGTGACAGTGCAAGAAATATGGAAATCAATCTAGTGAGTTTCTTTTCTTAAACATTTATATTATTCTACTGGTGATTTGTAGGTAAGCCAATACACCGGAAGAATCCACCTGTATTCCTGCATTCCAGGGAAAGATTTGAGACCAAGGCCACTTTTTACGAATTTCCGACAAGAGGAAATTGAGTCAGAAGATGTTCTTGCTTGTGGTAATAAAGGAGTTGTTTCAGAATATTTCAAGGACAACCCAGCCTATAGGCATGCTCTTAGGGCCTTCATTAATGAATGGAATAAACTAAGACCCATTGAACAAAGAAAACTACGTGGAAAGCCTTTGCGACTCCCTTTGTCCGTTGAGTTATGCTACTTGAAGGAAAGCATTAACCATAATAGTGGGGTATGTCTGAATAAACTTGTATTTTGTTCTATGATGTCTCCTTTATTGCATTATGAATTACTTAATTTGTTGCTTTGTAAGTTTATTGCAGGGACTGCTGAAAGGTGGGAGCAAGCGGCGCACTACACCTTTTTGTGAGATAAGTATTTCTTTACCTCCAAATGCTGTGTGGAAAAAGGTCCATCTATGCCGTAGTTACAGTAAAAAGGAGAAAGAGTATACTCAGGCTTGGACCTCTGCTGATGAACCACTCTGTAAACTCTGCCAAAAACCATGCAAGTAAGACCCAATTAGTCTTCTCTTGCTTTACCATTTGCCACTTATGTCACTGGCTTTCTATGACTACAGGGGGAGAAATGCCAAGATGCCTGAATATTTTGAGGATCTCTTTTGTAACCTTGGCTGCTATGAAGAATACCGCCTAAGAACTAGCAGCAGATCCCTCCGCCAGGTTTGGGCATAATGTTTCCTTACCTCTTGACCTTTATATCTATCGTTCATTTTTTTTTTCCTTTCGGGTGCATACTTTACGTGACAACACAATATTTCCAGGAACTTTTTCAACTTGAGCATGGTATCTGCACAAATTGCCATTTAGACTGCCATCAACTTGTGAAGCACTTAAAACCTTTATCATCGGAGAGGCGACGGGAATATATTGCAAAAGTAGCACCGAAGATTGCAAGTCAGAAGAGCTTGTATGTCAATCAGGATAAGTTGCTGATGCAAATTTCCTAATTACTGCAGAATACTTTGTTCTAGAAAATTATGCAGTTACAGTTTGAGTTTTCATGCAAAGAAATCTGCTAGACATATCAAGTATTGAACAGCTTTGTGCACACATGGCCACATAAGTTACGTCATACAGTGGTACTTTCCAGATCACTTTATTTTCTATGAACCAATTTCCTAGTTTGCCTTCTGCAGGGTTGACAAGCTTGTCAGTGATCCTTCCGAGGGCAGTGCATGGCATGCAGATCACATTGTACCTGTTTATAGAGGGGGAGGTATGTTATTGTTCTTAAACATACTTTTTCTAGGACTTTCTTGTTTCGTGACTATGTTTTCATTTTTCTGTTCTATGTGTTAAGCTGAGCTAGACTCGACAACTTGCAAATTTGTGTATTTTATTATGTCATAATCGTGTTTAATATACTTTATATTTATATAGATTTTGATATATTAATTATTTGTATTATATAGATTTTCAGATATTTGCGCTATTTTTTACCATGTCATGTGAT
The DNA here is from genome assembly GCA_038382065.1 of Adansonia grandidieri. Taxonomy (NCBI): domain Eukaryota; kingdom Viridiplantae; phylum Streptophyta; class Magnoliopsida; order Malvales; family Malvaceae; genus Adansonia; species Adansonia grandidieri. The sequence continues at coordinate 4,559,359 of JBBYHK010000009.1, forward strand.
TTGGTCATGTCTAGTATTGCTAGATTTAAGTTGAGTTTAATTTTGGTTTTCATACTATACCAAAATTTTCTGCAGGTGAATGCAGGCTAGAGAATATGAGGACTCTTTGCGTAGCCTGTCATGCTGTTGTCACTGCAGCACAATGTGCCGAACGACGGTCAATGAGGACTGAAGCAAAGAAAAAACTTAAAGCCATCATGAATGACCTCAGAAATGCTGAGAATACAGAAAATAATGCTTCTTGTGGACAGGTATATATAGCGAGGGTGAAGAGTACACCATTTTTGTAGCTGTTCATTTCTATGTCGTAAGATGTTCCAACCAGGAAAAAAAAAAAAAAAAGAAATTTGTAAGATGGTATGATTATAGCAGAAATTTCATATTTTAGGTGTTATGTATTTCCATATTGCTTTGACTCTTTTTTTCTTGAAGTATCTATGTCCAATATCTGTGTCCAACGCATATCTAGATATGAATATAGGGATATAATCTTCAAGGACTCTCAAAATACATGAAAATCTAGGAAAAAATTGAACATACCTGCACTGAGACACACCCGAGTCTCAGTAATAGAGATGTATTTACAATTTGGTCAGGTTTACAAAGTAATAACAGCTAAATTCGTTTCAGGATGAAAGACCCTCAGAGATAATAGAGGACATAACTGAGGATGAACTTCTAGTCAATGTTCCTGGGAGTGCCTATTCTGGAGGAATCATCATCAACAGCAGCCCTCAAATTGAGGAATTGAAGAATTCTCCCAAACCTTGATTGTTATCCTATCATGTCTTGCATTTTGGGACTGACTGGCTTGAAAACTCATCCCACCGATGAGTCGGGTAATTTTGCTGACAGCATCAACACAATCTTCTTCCAAGAAAGGTATGTATATCTGAATTATTTGCTCATGGGCCCTTTTACTGGCGCTTGCTGGTTGTTGATGAAGATCTGTGTATTTCTCAGTGGCTATCTAACAATCTCATGGGGAATAGATGTTAGAAAATACCTGATAGATGTAATATTCTTGTGAGAAATTATATTTTTGTAATCTGTAAAGTGGCCATCTTACTCAAATATTGCAGTTGTAAGTTACATGGACTCTAATGTGAATGTCAGACAGAATTACTTAATCGACACAAGTATGTTTTAAGGGTTTTTTTTTTTTTTTTAATGTATTTAGAGTATCTTTGAAGAGGTCATATACTTATATCCCAAATATGAACTGGATACGAGTGTCGGACACAAATACTTAAAAAAAATGAAGAGTTGAAGCATGATAGCTGCAATCCATTTATTTTTTTTCTTTCCATTTTTGATGCATACCCTTTTTATTATTTAATAGTAGTGCCACAATGATGATGCCATATTCTGAAGAAGTAAGAACTAAGTGCTTGAATTTGGGGGCTGCCTTACATGTATATGCATTTAGGTATGGTCTGTAACCCTGAAAATTTTATGCAGAAACCTTTCGAGTTTAATATATAGTTAGATTAACAAGAACAAGATAATATATAACTTTGGGAGTATAGTTACAAAAAAGAAATAAAAAAAATTAATGAAAAATAAAAGATCTGTGACCTCTTGTTAGTGAAATTATAAAATAAAATTCGCCATCAATGTATTAAAAATATTTTGCATATAATCATTTTATTTTTTATCTACTTTCTTTAAAAAGAAATAAAATTTTTCAATATTAAAAGATGCAATACTTAAAACGTTTAACAACTGAATTCCATTATTATGTCGACCGTCAATCAAATTAGTAAGATTTATCCTTTCCATGATTTTAATGCTTCAATAACAAAGAGCATAATGAATAAAACTTTCTAATCAATTAAATTAAAACATTTTCAATGTCAAGTAAAATTTATCCCTTTTTTTATTATTTTAAATGTACGTGCACACACACACACATATATATATATATATAGACACGCACGCGTAATGTGGTTGATTAAGTAGATATCATTTGATTTAAGTAAAATAAAAAATAAATTTAAATTATATCAATAAAATGAAAAAAAAAAAAAGGTACTTAGGTTTTTTATTAGTATAGTTTATTTTTACATGTATTCATATTTTTACGAAGCTATCAACTTCTAAAATACTATCCATATTTATTAAAAACTATTTATTTTATTTTTATAAAAAATACTCACAAAATAAGTTTCCTATATTCTATTATATATATATATATATATATACATATCTATAAATAGTTCATTTATTTTGATTCATAAGTATATACGATCAACTTAACTATATGCATACACACACACACACATATATACACACCCTCAACTTAGAAGCTAAAATGTAAGTAGGACTGTTCACTGTTGGCAAACTTCGTAAACTCACAATCCAAAAGGGGGCTGAGAAATTAAAACTATTATTAAATATTATAACCAAAAATTAATTCTGAATTTAGTAATTTTAGACATAATACAGTTATAAGATATACATAATATAAAAAATTATTAAAATACTATATAAAATATGATACGATTTAAAAATAACCTTACATAATATAAATATACAAACGTATTAAAATATATATAATATTAATTATTATTATTATATCAAAATTTATAGAAATATATAAATATTAAACATAGTTCTAATATATAAAAATATACAGACGCGACATGAGTTCATATTTTTATGTCTACTTAATTCACTAAAGTAGGAAATTAACGAAAGTTGGGTTACAAATTGGTAACGTTATTGAATGGTTCATGATTCGGTCAAACGTAAGCATGATATCAGCATTATTTATATTTATTTAAGTCTAACTTAGTTTGAAATATAGAGTTCAAATAATGTCTAGATACATTCATATTTGTAAATAAGTAGCTCAGATACATTCTAAAAACTATAAGATATATTTATTTGTATAGTAAAATTGACTTGAATTATTAAATATGTCATAAATGATATTTTGAATACTCTAACATTTCTCATATGATTTTAATATTATCATAATTATTATATTTAAATAATTAAAATTAATTAATAAATAAATAAGATTAATTTGATTCATGTATTATTAATTAATAAACGAGATCCATTGAAAAATAAGAATATAAATGTACTTTAATTTAATAAATAAAATTTATAATAATTAAAATTAATCAATTAATCTTACATGCATATAACTCAAGTAGTCAGATTGAAAATAAATTTAAAAAAGATTATTTTAATGTTTATTTATAATAGTAAAATTCATTCACTTAAACTTAATAAATAAAATTTGTAATAATTGTAATTAATCGATTCATTATAAATATCATTTACACAGTAAGTTGGATTGAGAATGAATTTAAATAATTTAAATATTATTTAATTAATCTTAATAATGTGATTTTGTTATTGATCTTAAAATGCTAATTTATTATTGAAATTAATTTATTAATAATAATAATCATTGATAATATGATTTTACATGTAACTCAAGTAGTTATATTAAAAAATTTAAGTAATATAAATTCAATAACTTCTCGTTATATCTCATTGAAATTCATTTTAAGTACTATATATTTTATTTAACTAATTTTTATAATGTAATTTTATTATTGATAATAACATAATTTAAAATATAAAATATATACAAACTTATACAGTAAATAAATATATAATTTAAATTAAAACCTTAAATATTAGAACTCGATCTATGTTTTATTGCTCAAATCCTCTTAAGTATACTTAACTGATCTTCCGTCTCGAACAGGATGACGTGATCAGGAACACCTCTGCTTTTACTTTTATTTAAGGGCAAAGCTGGAAGATTCTCTCCTTCCTACAGTGCACAACTTGAGGAACTCAATCTTTCTCAAAATAATAATCTTAAAAAAAAAAAAAAAGGAAAAGAAAAAGGAGAAGCAAATGGTGGTGTCGGGGGTAGCAGTGCCAACGAGAACCGAGGTTCTCCAGCTTTACCGGTCACTGCTCCGAGTGGCGCGTCAGTTCTGCGATTACAACGTAAGGGAGTACACAAAACGTCGAACCGCTGACGCGTTTCGTGACAACAAGAACTTAACCGACCCTTCTCAGCTATTCGCCGCTTTCTCCGACGGAAAAGCTCAGTTGGAAGTCGCTAAAAGGCAAGCCGTCGTGTATTCTCTCTATGCTCCCAAGGTCAAAAGCATCATGGATATTAATATCTCTTAAATCATATATATATATATCATTTTTTTTTCGCTCCCTTTCTTTTTAAAGAATTAGGAATAAACTTCGATTCATCGAGGAAAAAATTGAGTTTTTTTAGTACATGAAGTTGATTTTTCGTTATTGTAATACAAATTCTGGGATTCATGACATGTGGGTTTTCGTTTGTGTTATGTGAAAAATGTGATTTTTCTTCTTATTGAACTATATGATTCTTTTAGCTAGTAAGCTAGTGTTTTTTGCCCTATTTAGCTGAAAGATAATCTGGGTATTTGGTGGTGAAGGTGGAACTTGAATACAATTGCAGATTAGGGAGCTTTTTCATGGGTAGATTTTTAATTCATGTTGCAATTTTATGTGGAAAAGTTTGAAAGTTAATTTGATTATTGGTGTGTTTTTCTCAATATTATTCTAGTTTAATCATTTTTCTCAATGTGAATATCAAGTATGTCAAGGCCGGATTGGGTTCTTCTTTGTTATTTTTTGATCTGTTACTATCCAATACAAATTTAATTATCATTTATAAGTATGACTTTCGCAATTCATATTTAGGTCCTATACAGATAAATTATGTTGATAAATGTACTTAAAAGTAATGGAGGAGAGCTTGGTCTGTAAGAGCCATGTTTCTAGATATTAGTTGTTTAACTTAATGTTCATTACATGTTCGAGTTGTGGCCTTTTGAGAACCTAGGCAAAAGAATGATATTAGAGATTGTTAAAGATGTCAGCAGAAGTTAGGTAGTAGTCATTAGATAAAGGTTTTGAGAAGCATGTCCAATGGCATTTCCTAGCTTAGCTAATGGCTTTTTTTTTCCCCCCCTCTTATCATGCTTTTGACAAGGGTTGTAGATATTTTGGAGTAACAATTCCTGGCCATATTACCTTGAGAACAAAACTTCAATTGCTTTAGTTGAACTTGTATCGAGATTAATGAAGTTTAATGGCTAGAAAAAAGGCTAGGGTGAGTTTGAAATTATTTATTGGCATGACTTATATTATTCAGACTCGGGTATGTGTCTGATATGAGTTTGTTTAAAATTTTTGAAGTTTTTTCATGTATTTGGAGGGTCCTTAGAAGGTCATATTTTCATGACCCATACCTATGTCTGGATATGAGTAAGACATGAATGTTAGATATAAGTACTTAAAGAAAAATAAATAATCGAAGCAATGAAATACTCAAAAGAAAAATGAGGAATCGGAGCAACGTAGAGTATGACCCACCTTCATTACTCTTTGTCATGATCCATATCAGAGATGGGTAGTGGAATATAGGAGCAAATGTAGGCACCCCCTGGACAATTTTAGATGCCTAGATCCATGAACTTCCTAGAGTTTTTGAACTATTAGTGTAAGTATGCTCATCACTGTGTATTTTTTTCAGAAGTTTAGTATCCCATTCCCCTGGTAACATTTACGCTGGCAAATGGCTTTCTCTTAGTAATCATTATGTCTCTTCAGTTTAACTCTTGTGGTTGTTATATATCTATTGAAGTAAATACTGCTATTGTTGCATTGGAACAGGTTTAAGCAATTATGTCCCCCCCCCCCCCCAACCCTGCTGGCAGTTTGCTTTTAAATTAGGATTATAAATTTTAGGATACCAGAACTTTCTGGTCACGGCCTGCACTAAAAATGTCAGGCAAGGTCAGGTCTTATGCCACGGGCTTACGGAACTGAACGAAGCTCTAGAGGCCAAGGTAGTGGCCATACAAGAGGAGCTCGAACAGCTCACGGGTGAGCTTGCTGCGTTGCGAGTACTGCTCCATTTTCCACACGAAGTTATCCACTTCCTTCGTGGAGCGGCTTTCTATGAATAGCTTTGGCTTGGGTACCTCCATCCTAGGACCCAACACCGGACCAGCAACCATGGCAGCTAGTGACGCAGCAAGTTCACCCCTGAGCTGTTTATGAGCTTGTCGCGCATGGCCACCACTTTGGTCTTGGACACAGGCTAACTGGATCTGTCCTGGCTTGCATTGACAATTTTTTTTTTCCTTTTTTTGCGTATAATCTAGTATCTTGTCCTTCATCTTTGTCTACTGGAGCATACATGAATTATTTAATTGAAAAGCAGTGAATTTTAGATCAAGGAGATCCTGTATGCTCTCAGTCACACTTTTTTTTTTTTTGGGGGGGGGGTGGGTTTGGTTGCTGGACCTATCCAAATCCAATAAACCTTCATGGAAGC
>JBBYHK010000009.1:4600505-4615231 GCA_038382065.1 Adansonia grandidieri
TGTTTCCACAGGGAAAAAAAATGAGAAAAAAAAAAAAGAAGCTTGTATCCGCTGACAATGAACTGCAGTCCGCCATTCTGTGATTAGGATGGTTGAGCTGAGGCTGGATGCTTCTTGATTTAACGGCAGTACCGGAAACATTGAACGCAACTTGAGTTTTAAATTGCTATCGTCTTCTTTACCAACTTTCATAATTTTTTGAATATTGTACATATAAATACAAAAAACTATTACTTGTGCTTCCGCTTGACCCAATACGGACAGAGCTTGATGGATCAATTGGATTGTTCGGTCTTTGAACAGGTTCACTGACACGGCGTAATTCATATTTTTGTTTGATCACTCATCACAACCTTAAAATTTTTTTTAGTTAATTAATTGGTAAATTTTATTTCTTAATTGTAAAGAATTTCCCTCTTCCCCATGATGTAAGCATTTTAAGATGAGTGACTTTGGATTATATATATATATATATATTTATATATATTTTTTAATAATTACGACACTAAATTAATAAATACATAAAAATATATATGTTTGTATCGAGCTGGATCCGAGATGATCCATAACATAACTAGGCTAGGACCATTATTGGGCTTAGAGTTTTGAAATCTGAACCGTGTTGGGCACAGTCAATATCATGGGCTGACTGTGCCCGACAGTGCCCAGCCAGGACTAGGCACGGTACTACACCCGGTTCAGCCAGCTCATTTTGCGACCGGTATTTTTTTTTTAAAACCACAAATACAAGGAGAAATGGAGTATACTTCTTCTACTGTATAAAAGTGTTCATAAATCAAATTATAAACTTTTTTGTTCAGCCCAATTAAGAACTTATTTTATTATTTAAAATTACATTAAAAATTTATTTTTTTATTATTTATAATCAAATTTAAATAAAAATATTTTTTAATTCGAACTTGCTCGAACTAGCTCAATTTATGAAAATTCATATACAAACCTGTCCAATATGGGCTGGACTGTCACACCAACGGACTGCCCACTGCACAATTCATGGATAGGTTTGTGGGCTAATATTTCGGAGCAAAATAAACAAACCGACAAAATATTATCATCAGACCCTAAAATAGGTCATAATCCTCAAATAAATTAAAACAGAGACTGGCTAGTTATAATGTGTCTTAATGCTAATATTCCATTGCCTAAGGAACCCCAATGTATATACTCATGTCTACCCCAGCAGCAGCAGGAAAGGTTCACTGATCCTCAAAGATTAATCTACCATTTGTAGAGATTCCATGATATTTTTCCACAGTAATCAATTACCTAATCAATGTGTTGCATCATCATCAACCGAGGTTTTATCAGAAATGAAGGTGCCTACCGATTTGAACCAACACAACAGATTCCGGTGATCCTTCACGTAGAGCCATGCTTGTAGAAATGGGAAGAGACTTTCATTCACCCCTCGTTTGTCTATGTAACTGTGAAATGCATCCCTCATCTTTTCATCCAGATCTCTGCCAATACACAAAAGAGATGGCTGGCTTAGTAATACACAGCGATAAGAACTAAGAATAGGTTAACCGATAACTGATTAAAAGAAACGAAAAGAAGTAAATAAACTTTACCTCTGTTGCTCCGACTCTTCATTCTTTTTAAATACTTATATCCAACGTATTTTCGGACATAGTTATGGGGATATGACCCTCCGAATACATAATAAAAAAAATCTTTTAAAAAATTAAATATACTCATGTCATACATCCATATCCGACACTTACATCCAAACCCATGTAACATAGCATTATTATATAGTTATATTATTCCCCCCCCCCCCAAAAAAAAAAAAAAAAAAAAAGATGTTCCTAGAACCAAAGCTATCTTCCACATTGTTGTGACTCTTTGGTTAAAATAAATAGATTTTAACCATATAGAACTTGACTGCTTAGGGGAAGCAGTTTCGATTTTCTTTTCAAGCTAATAATAATTTTAACTTCTTTTTTATATAAAAATAGTTTGAAGATAAACTGATAATGAATGTTGGGGTTATCTAATTATACTATATTATGCCGATTTCAATTCTCTTTTAACAATTTAACACACCATCCTTCCAAGCAATTTATGAGGAAAACTAAATTAAGAAGCATCAAGTAATCAAATTTAATAATTAAACATATTGAAATACGATGAGTTGATGATGACTCACTCGAAAACAGGGCCGTTATATTTAGATGGAACAGAAACATCCTCCGAAGGGTCAAGCTTTGGCCTCATTGCAACAGAATGGATCCCAAGAGCATCCGGATACAATCCACAAAGAAACTGCAAGCACTCTTCTTGTCCAGGCTTTGACACATCCACGTGAAGGAACAACTGATTGATTCCATCCTCCTTGGGATCGTCACCTTCACCTCGAATAATGTCGGTCAACCGTGTAACAAAGATGCTAATTTCCTCCTTGCCATAGGTTCGCTTGAGAACGGGGCCATTAGAGTCAAGTGCACCTTTGATAATGGTAAATGGTGAAGGAGGGCTCACTTTCTGTCAACATTAACACATTCGCTTTATAAGGCAAGCTGATTAAAACACCAGATGAGTAGAGAGTTTGTTAACATAAACGAAAACTAATGCAAGGCAGAATGTGCATGCTAGCAGATACAAGTATCAGTACATGAATATCTCAAAAAGTATATAATACGAATTATTAACATATCAAAATTTATATAAATATAAAAGGCCTTAAACACGATATGAAATAGAGAGCTACACGACACGATATAGACACATGATTTGCCGGATCTAGTAGAAAGTCCCTTCAATGTACCTCCCTTAGATTCACAACAAAAATCTGCTTGAAAACCAATCCTAAAATCAGATTATCATGCAGCAATAGAATCTTGACTAGATGATTCCTATTATAAAAGGCAGCCATTATATCAAAGTCCTTGAGTCTTCATTCACATTAGTTTCGCCTTTTGCTCTTGAGAGCAAATAGCAAAAATGCACATTTGGATACAAAAAATGAACAATATTTTTGAAAGATTAAGAATTAAAAGTTTGACTTCTATGGATGATAAGATTCATTTTAGAAACTATAACCCTGTACAACTCTCCCTAAACCTCAAGGTTTTAACTTTGGACAAAAACCTCAGGATTCAGGCAGACATCCAAAGTTAAACCCTGACTGTCTAACATGTTGGGTTTTAGAGGGATTTTAGCAGAAATAAAAGAAAAAAAAGGTAAAAGATAATACATACTATTAGAGAGATGAAGAATGAATCATACAGGTGGGGGTGTCATTCTGGAGACTTCGAGGTAGTGGTCTTTGACGGAGCGGAGCAACAGTGAATCAACGGCCGCCCCTGGCGCTGATGCCGACGTAGAGCCGTGCTGGCCGCTTCCATTGACTGCGCCTCTTGTTGCTATCAGCCGCCATGATTGGCTAGCTTTGTTCTGTGTCACCGTTCTTCTCAACATGAAAGCTGTCCTTTTTTTTTTTTTTTTTTTCTAGTTCCCCTTTGGCTTCCGCAAAGGAACGAAACAGCAATGAGAAAGCGGGTATGTCAAAAATCCAAACCCGGAACCCGTATTTGTAAGTAGTATTTTAGTTTAAATAATATATATTCATATGAAATTATGTTTATAAAAATTAATTATTTAGCTCGAAATATCAATCTTACAGATAAATTGAACTTAAATGTTTAATATTATTTATTCTTTTATATATTCCAATTTTGGAAAATTTTGTATTTTTTAAATTTAATTAAATTCTCTTTTATAAAATCAAAATTAAAATCAAATGAGTTTAAAAAATTCAAAATTAAAAATTCTAAGTTGTTGACTAAATCGACATTTATATTTAATATATTGATAGAATATATATATATATATATATGCACCATCTAAACCAAATATTACCATATTATTTTTAATGGTATAGTATTATTTGGTGTATTGATTTATTAACTTTTGGGTCATTGAATATAAATCTAAGTCGAAATAATGTGAACTTATTGTAAAATACAATTGTAGTATTTTATAAAAAGAATTAGCTTACATTAGCTATAACGCCCTTATAAATTTATGTATGATTGATAGTTTAACGAATTAATCATTAAATTTAATCACATAATCATATTCGTTCTATTCAAAAAGTTTTGAATTAATTTATATTTATATATTTAGTGTTTGTTGCCAAACAAGTTTTTTCAAAAAAGCTTAAAAAAAACTTAGCTTATTTTTAATAAACAAAATTAAAAAAAAATTAAACAGAAACTAAAAATAAAAGCTTCCTCTTCTCCATTTTTACAACCATACTAGCTCCCTACTTTCTTTTTCTTTTTTTTATCCTTATTAATTAATGTAAACCTAATAATATAAATAAAAGCTTATAAAAGTAAAGTTATTTAATGATTTTAATTTAATTTTTAAAGTTTGAACTTTTTGATAATTTTTAAGGTAAAAAAATTGAACCAAACATGCATTAATGATTAAAAAATTTAAAATTTTTAAGTCGAATAAATATGTTATGTATTTTAATTTACTTGCAATGTTGGAACACTTCACGTTAAGAGCATATATGACATTTTTTATCCTTCAAGTGTGTATGAATCCGTCTGCAATAATCTTTGAAGGATATGATTTTTTTTATTATATATTAGTATTAAAATATTTTAAGTTTTCAATTAAAAAATATAAAAAAACCACCGACCACAACAGAGCGTGTCTGGTAGTGTCTACGAAGGCGTGTGGGATTGTAGTGGATAATAAATCTAGCACAATAGAGAATTATCAGCATTACACGTGGCCAAAAACATTTTTCGAAAATGTTTAGTCGACGCACACGTCACGCTAAGACTGTCCATGGGCCGCAGCCGGGGGTTTATATATATATATATATATATATATAATAATTAAATTTAAATAAAATATTTTTATTAAATAAATAATAAAAATATAAAAAATTCATAAATATAAACTCATTTCAATATTTTAATTTAAATAGGGCTTTTAAAATTTAATGGATAATCTTACGTTTAATAAGGTCTTGCATTTGCTTGTAAATAAAATTAAATGCAAAGTTCTCCAACCCACATGGTAAAAATTTATGGACGATTAGTGACTATATCTAATGATATTAGATACCATATAAAAAATAAATATAATACGGTAAATGTAATATAAATATAAAAATATTTTAAAAATATATAATACAAATGATTAATATATTAAAATTTATATAAATTTAAAATATATTAATTCAAATATGATTATAATATAATAATATATACGATTATAGACGGATGATACTAGAGGTATCTACAAGTTAGACCACGACCCAAAAAAATTAAAATCCTTACCCAAGCCTATTTTTGATCCCCCTTGGTCGGCTCATTTAAATTTGAATTACAGTTTATTGGATTAAAAAATAATTTTTATATTAATTTTTATATTTTTATAATTAAATTTAAATAAATATATATTATTTTAATATAAAATTATTGTACTAGACCAGACCAACTCAAAATATAAAATGTTAAATGCGAATTATACCCCATTTAATCAGATCATTCGAACTATATAAATTATCCGATTTATGGATAAAATCTAGTTGAAACTCACTTCTCTTTTACTTATCGATGAAACGCCATTTACATTGCTTTTGCTAAGAAAAAAATGCTAATAAGTGTTTAAAAACAATTAACATAAATTAAAATGTTTATTCTAATATTAATTTTAATTAAAAAAAGAATAAGAAAGGCGCGTGAGATACAATCTCGAATGTGGCGATTGAAAATAATATTATATTCGAGACCAATCGAGGAGGTTCGAATTCGACTTACCAAAAGCAGCTGTTGGAAAGAATCTCTAGTAGTTTCTAGTGATAACTTTCTTTTAGCTTCCAGACTTCGCCATTTTGCTCAACAAAAGCCCACTGTCCTTCTCCATTGTTTCTCGCAAGTTTTCCATTCTACAGCGAAAATCAGACTGAAATCACATTTCCAAGCACAGGAAAATCTCAAAATACCGAATAGAAGGTTTTTTCAGGAAAAGAAGAAAGAACAACAAGAAGCAGAGCAAAGAAAAGCAATAGGCAAAGAAATTGTCTGTCCTTTCAGCTGAGAAAAACAATTTTCATTTCGACGTTGATCACTTGGTAAGAAAAATAAAACCCTTCGTTTTTCAGGTTTAGATACACGTATACTTGTGTTCAAATCTGTTGAATTGTGTGAAAGCAGGTTCTTTTTTTTAATACTTTCTATTGTTCTGTTTCTTGGTGTAGTTTTCCTTTTCTATCTATTGCTGTGAATTAAGGTTAATTTTTTTTTCATTTGCCGATTGGACACTGTAAAGTTGGTTTTATAATTATTATTATTGTTGTTGTTGTTGTTTTTATTATTATTTATTTTTGAAGAAGTTTGAAAGCATTCTGTTGAAGAATGGGATTGCAAGCTGCTTTCCTTGGTTGCTTAAGAATCCCATGGAGATTTTAGTTTCGTTTTTGCTTGGTCATTGAAATTGCCACATTTTCGAAGTCTTTTGATTCAGTTGTAGAATATGACATAAGAAAAGGTTTTGGTTTTGTAATGAATGTGTCTGTATTGGAATAAGATTCTTTTGGAATTGTAGTGGATGAATGACTTGCATTTATTTATTTAGTTTGGCAGGTTTTGCTGTGATAACAAGAAAGAATAATGAATCCTGATAAATTCACCCACAAGACAAATGAGACTCTTGCCGGGGCTCATGAGCTAGCAATAAGCAATGGCCATGCCCAGTTCACCCCACTCCACCTTGCAGTTTCTTTAATATCGGATTCCTGTGGCGTTTTTTACCAAGCAATCTCTAATGCCGGGGGTGAAAATGCTGCCCAGGCGGCGGAAAGAGTGTTCAATCAGGCTTTTAAGAAGCTACCATCACAGTCACCTCCCCCAGATGAAATCCCTGCAAGTACTTCTCTTATTAAGGTGATTCGTCGTGCCCAAGCTGCACAAAAAGCTCGTGGTGATACCCATTTGGCCGTAGATCAGTTGATTCTAGGCCTTCTGGAGGATTCCCAGATTTTGGATTTGTTAAAAGAAGCTGGAATTGCACCAGCAAGAGTGAAATCCGAGGTTGAAAAGCTTCGAGGAAAGGAAGGGAAAAAGGTGGAGAGTGCTTCTGGGGACACTACATTTCAGGCTTTAAAAACCTACGGGCGAGATCTTGTTGAGCAGGCTGGGAAGCTTGATCCTGTGATAGGCCGAGATGAAGAAATTAGAAGGGTTATTAGGATCCTCTCAAGGAGAACTAAGAACAACCCAGTTCTTATCGGAGAGCCGGGTGTCGGTAAAACTGCTGTGGTAGAGGGTTTGGCTCAAAGAATTGTGAGAGGAGATGTTCCTAGTAATCTGGCTGATGTTAGGCTCATTGCATTGGACATGGGAGCATTGGTTGCGGGAGCTAAATATCGAGGAGAATTTGAGGAAAGATTGAAGGCAGTTTTAAAAGAAGTCGAGGAAGCCGAGGGCAAAGTGATTCTCTTCATTGATGAAATCCACTTAGTACTGGGTGCTGGTCGAACTGAGGGTTCCATGGATGCGGCTAACCTCTTTAAGCCAATGCTTGCTAGAGGTCAACTTAGGTGCATTGGTGCTACCACACTTGAGGAATATCGGAAGTATGTGGAAAAGGATGCTGCATTTGAGAGAAGGTTTCAGCAGGTTTATGTGGCGGAGCCTAGTGTTGCAGATACAATTAGCATACTTCGAGGGTTGAAAGAAAAATACGAGGGCCACCATGGTGTTCGGATTCAAGACCGTGCCCTGGTTGTGGCAGCGCAGTTATCAAGTCGATACATTACTGGTAGGGCATTGTTCTTCACAAATCTTTGATGAAAGTGATAATGATATCTGTTTAGGCGAATTCTAAGTTCTACATGATACTCATTTGAATCTAATGTTTTATCCAATTCAGGACGACATCTTCCTGACAAGGCAATCGACTTGGTCGATGAAGCTTGTGCAAATGTCAGAGTTCAGCTTGACAGTCAGCCCGAAGAGATTGATAATCTTGAAAGAAGAAGAATGCAATTAGAAGTGGAGCTGCATGCGTTGGAAAAGGAGAAGGATAAAGCAAGCAAAGCTCGACTTGTCGAAGTAAGTATTGGCCTTCATAAAGATGATGGATTATGCTAATTTCCTCTCTATGTTGGATCTAATTTTTGTTTCTTACGGTTAGGTCCGGAAAGAGCTTGATGACTTGAGGGACAAGCTGCAGCCACTCATGATGAAATATAGAAAGGAGAAACAAAGGATTGATGAGATTAGGCGACTGAAGCAGAAGAGAGAAGAGCTCTTGTTCGCTTTACAGGAGGCTGAAAGGAGGTATGATTTGGCAAGAGCTGCTGATTTGAGATATGGAGCGATTCAAGAAGTGGAATCTGCGATAGCCCAGCTCGAAGGAACCACAGATGAAAATCTAATGTTAACAGAAACGGTTGGTCCGGAACATATTGCAGAGGTTGTAAGCCGCTGGACTGGCATTCCTGTCACAAGGCTTGGACAGAATGAGAAAGAGAGGCTGATTGGGCTCGCAGAGAGGCTGCATCAGAGAGTGGTGGGACAAGACCAAGCAGTCAATGCTGTTGCGGAGGCTGTGTTGAGGTCAAGAGCTGGGTTAGGAAGGCCTCAACAGCCAACCGGCTCTTTCCTTTTCTTGGGTCCGACTGGTGTTGGAAAGACGGAGCTTGCTAAGGCACTAGCGGAACAACTCTTTGATGACGAGAGCTTGCTAATCAGGATTGACATGTCCGAGTATATGGAGCAGCATTCAGTTGCACGCCTTATTGGGGCACCACCCGGGTATGCTGCTGTTGCTTCTTGTACATATTACATAATCTACATTTCTGTTTAATGGGGTTATATAATAAGTAGTAACTTATCTTCATTCTTTTTCGTATTTCAGGTATGTCGGACATGAGGAAGGCGGGCAACTTACTGAGGCTGTAAGGCGAAGGCCTTACAGTGTTGTACTCTTCGATGAAGTCGAGAAAGCACATATCTCTGTCTTCAACACTCTACTTCAAGTCTTGGACGATGGTCGTTTAACCGATGGCCAGGGCCGCACTGTTGACTTCAGAAACACAGTGATTATCATGACTTCAAACCTCGGAGCAGAGCATCTGCTTTCAGGGCTTAGTGGGAAATGTTCAATGCAAGTTGCCCGTGATCGAGTAATGCAAGAGGTGCGTCTTAGTTAAATGACCTATTTCTTACACTAGAGACCCTTAATCCCTCCTGATATTATTGGTTTCGAAGCATTAGTACTAATATACGAATCGGGTTGTTTGACAGGTGAGGCGGCACTTTAGGCCGGAGTTGCTGAACAGACTCGACGAGATCGTTGTTTTCGATCCTCTCTCACACGACCAATTGAGGAAAGTTGCTAGGTTGCAAATGAAGGATGTTGCAAGCCGCCTTGCTGAGAGGGGGATTGCGTTGGCCGTAACTGATTCAGCTCTAGACTACATATTAGCGGAGAGTTATGATCCAGTAAGTATCATCCAAAAATCACTAACTAATAACACCATATCTCATCCCTTCTCTGGTTTCTGTTGATTAGTGACGAATGTTTCTTTTTGTCTCCAAAGGTTTATGGTGCAAGACCTATCAGGAGATGGCTCGAGAAGAGGGTGGTGACGGAGCTATCAAGGATGCTGGTGAGGGAAGAGATCGACGAGAACTCCACGGTTTACATTGATGCAGGTCGAAATGGAAGTGAGTTGGTGTATCGGGTTGAGAAAAATGGTGGGTTAGTGAATGCGGCCACTGGACAGAAGTCTGACGTGTTGATCCAAATCCCAAATGGGCCACGAAATGACGCTGCGCAGGCGGTGAAGAAGATGAAGATCGAAGAAATTGATGAAGATGATGATGAAATGGACATATAAACTAATTATAGTTAAAAAAAAAAAATGGGCTTTGTGGGGAATAAGCTGCTTTTGTTGAAGTTTGTTTTTTTTCTTTTTTGGGTTGTAATTTCTCTCTCTGATGTTGAATAGTTGATGGTTCTCTTGAACCCCAGTCTGCAAAATATGCAAGTAATTTCTTCCAAAAATAATCTAATATCATTTTAAAAGTAATCTATGTCATATATTTCCAGTTGGATTTGTTTATTGCCGGGCCGCCAGGACTGATCCGATTGCCGTTGGAAAGGTTTGAATAATGTTTTTTTCTTAATTTAAGTTACTTTTTATACTATGATAATATTTCAAGTTAATTTTAATGTTAATATATTTAATAATTTTTAATATTATTTTAAATAATGAAAATATTTTTCGACCAATGTTTTTCACTGTAATTAAACAACTATAGGAAAAATATTAGAAAAATGAATCTCATGCGTTTATAAAATTTAAAAATTTAACTTGACTAGGCATGAATCTTCCTTTTTAAGCGAGAACACTTTTGTAGCAAACGGGGGTCTCAAACCTAGGATAAGTTCTCAACAAGATGGGCAGACTCGAGTTTTGAGGGTGACGAGCAAGTTTACGCTTCGAGAGCTTTGAGAACGTGAGAGGCTGGAGACCGAAGAATGAGAGGCAAAGAAACGAGAGGCTTGCTGTTATGTGAGAGTGAGTCCTGAGAATTAGGTTCCTTTTTTTTTTTTTTTTTGGTTAAAAATATAAAATATTTTTAATTAATAAAATAAATAAATTTTATTATTATATACTTTATTATTAAATATGTATTTTATTATATAATTAATATAAATTAATTAAAAAATAAAGAACATAAATATAATTGTAATTTTGAATGATTTTTAATTATTATTTAAATATATTTAATATAAATATAATTTTAATAATTTTAATTATTTATCATATATACTTATTTTAATTTAATAATTATTTTTTTTATTATTATTTATTTTATTATCATCGCTACGATTGAATTCAAATATATATCTCATCACTAATTTTGATCTTACTGTTACAATACTCAATTTTATTATCACATTAACTAATTTTATAATCGTTAATCTCACCTTCTTTTCAAATGCGCTCTTAAGAAGTCGAGAAGTTGGAGAAGCAATTGCACAAGGGTTAAGGGTTTTAACGAGAAGCCACTAAACCATATCCATAAATGAAAAGAATGGATCGGATAGATCGGTTCAACTGAAAATTGATCGGTCACTCGAATGAATGGTATATTAAAAATTATATTTTTATCGTTGAAAATCGTTAAAAAATCGAAAACCAAAAAATTTAGTAGAAACTGAATTTTTTATTTTCTTTTAGAATTTTCAAATATATTTATTTATATTTTTATATTTTTGAATTTTATATTTTATATTTTTTAAAATTTTAAAATTTTAAAATTTTAAAATTTTAAAATATTTTATTTTATAATTATTTAATATTAAAAGATATTAAATTAAAAATCGATAGTTTAATCGATTCAATTTTTTATGATTGGATCTTATATATTTATAAAAATTTAAAACATTATATAAAATAAATATATTTATAATTAAAATTTTATATAATATAAATTATTAATATAAAAACATTATATAAATATAAAATCTTATAATATAATTATATCATAATAAAATAATATAAAAAAATTGGTTAGATCAATAAATGAGATCCCGGGGAGACAGGGTAGAGAGGTATGAGTTGATTAGATGCAAGGAAACTCAGGCAGCACATCCCCATCAATCATCTATCAAGAAGCCGTGGAAGAATTGTCTTTTTAAATCTCATTGCCGAAGGGACAGAGAAAACTGAAAAAGGGTAAGAGGATTTTTTATAGTCATTATAGTTGACAAAGAATTGTGTAATAGCTATGGGTTAATGGTATAAATAAATTTTAAAATTTATTAATATAGTATTTTTATTTTAAAAATATTGATTTTAGTATTTAAAATTTTATTTTATATGTTATTATAACATTTATTAATAACATTATTAAATATAAGTGACATAATATTTGTATTTAATGAAACCTTCACACATAACAATGTATAGTAATATCAAGTGTATTAAAAAATAATTTTTAATTTAAAAATTAAAAAATATATTTTTCTTTTCTTTTTTCCTTTGTTTTTCCTCCTTTTCACCTTCCCCTTTCTCTTCCCCTCCCTAAAACACTGAAAATAGCCAAAAACAGATGTTAAAACATGAAAAAAGGTAAAATGTAAGGAATACCCAGACTGAGAAACAACAAAGAATATGAGCTTATGAATCTAGAATAAAAGAAATAAAAATGAATTTGTCCTGAAAGGAGGGACACTTTTAATTTTCCAAGCAGCAGAGAAAGAAACCAAACCAACGGCGAGAGAGATGATTTGGTCTGATGGGTCTTTCGTAAATCTTAGAAGACGACGCTGCTTTTTGAATTCGTGGTAACGACACCGTATTTACCCTACATTAACTGCTATGAATGGTGACATATACGATGATTCCAGCTTTGGTTTCAGGCTGATCCTACCGACTAGTGTCGGGTTTGATCTCTACTAGTCAAGTTGGCCGACAACGGCCTTAACCAAGCCAGAAGGAAGGATGAGGGAGAGAGGTAGGTGGAAAAAAAAGAAGAAGAAAAGTTTAATAAATAATTTTTTAAAATTTAAAAATAATAAATTAATCTGATTTGATATTTTAATTTTTATAATTTTTAAAAATATTTCATATGTTATAAATTTTTTAGAGAAGATTTTAAAATTTTATATTTTAAAATTAATTTTAGTTTAATATTTTAATTTTATAATTTTTAAAATGATTTTTTAATTTTATTAAAAAAATCATATATTAATCTTTTAAAAATATAATTTTTATATTTTTATATTTTTGAATATATATTTTAAATATAAGTTTAAACATTTTATATTTTTAAAATAACTTTTATTTGTTATAATAATTTATATTTTTGAATATATATTTATAACTATTATATAAACTACGCTAAGGGAACCCTTGGAAAGGTAAAATTAATGGATCAAATGGGGACACGTCATAATGCAACAAAAAAGAGTTAAACACGTGGGCAGGACGGACAACTTTGTTAAATGAACTGAACGAGGCTCTTTATTATTAAAGTAAATGCAGAATCTTGGCCATGACCGATTAGTCCTGACACCTGTTTACAGGTCAGGATTAACTTAACAAGTTTAAAAGGTTTTATCAGTTCGATTTGTATTAATTTATGATTTTAATTAATATTAAATTAATAAAAAAATTATTTAAATTTAATTATAAAATATTAATATTAATATAAAAATAAATTTTTAATATTTTTTAAATAATAATTTAGGTCATTAGATTAGACATGGGCTAGAAATTTATTGAGTTTCAATTTAGTCTATAAATACACATGATGATGATTAAAAATATTTATTATTTGATTTAAATATGATATTAATATTAATTTATTCGTATTTATAAATAAATTGCATAAACTCATCTTGTCATTATCCTTCTTTAGCTAAAATATATTTAAAAATATGTTAATTTATTTAACCTTTAATATTTTTTATTAAAACTATAACATAAATAACAAATTTTTTAATGTCAACACTTAATACTATATAGATAACATTTGATTTTTACATTATATAAATTATGTAATATATAAATATACAAAAATTTATATTATATAAATAAAATAATTGATAGGATTGAATCGAGTTAGACTTGAGGTTAAGCCTAATTGCTAAGGACATATTTTTAGTTAAAATTTAATTTTTATTTATTTAAATTTTTTTAAATATCGACTTCAATAAATGATCGACAAATGACTTTTTTTTTTTTAATGCCATCGTCTCATTTCTTATTCTTTTAGGTATGGTTAATTAGAAAATGTTTATTCTTACATTAACTCGTCTAAATGTTAGATAAATTATGAAAATTTGTTCTATTCAGTAAATTTTTGTAGTTAGCGAGGCTAGAAGTGTAATTTTACTTTCATGTTTTTTATTTTTTATTTTTTAAATCTTCTTAAAAAAACATTGGAATTGAAAGCATTGATTTCAATCCCAGTCGAGCCAATAGGTGACGTTGCATTGGCGGTTACGAAAATTTATCGCGACGACAATGACGATGATGACGGTGATGGTGACGGTGATGGTGACGATCTTGTTGATTGTGAGCATACATTACTACTTCCCTTAAGTTTTTCCTTTTAAAAAAAAATAAAATTCCAAAGCATTGTGCCAAAAGGAAAAAGAAAATAATTAAGTTTGTTAGATCACACAATTCATAATTTTCTATTTTTCCCTTAGTTTTCTCAATTTATTCAATTTTAGTTGTAATATTTTTCTTGTTTTCATTTTGTTTAGGGAGTTTTAATTACATGGACTAAATCTCAAGTGAATTATGAGCTTTAATATAAAACAATATTGAATAATACATAATTAATAAAATTATATATTTAATTTAATGAAATAAATTTTAATATAAAAATTAAATGATTAAAATATCAAATCTTATTAATTATAAAAATAAAAATATATAACTATTTTATTTTTTTATTGATTTTTTATCAATTAAATTAATTTTTCGCCAAATTAATCAATATTAAACTTTATATAATGTACGTCTCCACCGGCCCTGCCATCTTGCTTTACAGACCAACCGCCAGAACTGATCTTTCTTATGTCTGCTCCCGTCTTGTCGCCTACTATTACTGGTGGGCCACTCCTGCCTTTCGTATTTACCACCGACGACATTTCCTTATCTTGCGACGTTATGGCAAGAGACGATGACTCTTGGAAGGAAAGAA